>JADRCH010000182.1:2173253-2191859 GCA_019843965.1 Rhynchomys soricoides | reverse complement strand
GCACTCACACACAAACCAATATGCACATGAATAAACACACACACACACACACACACACAAAGAAAGAAAGAAAGCTGCAGTCTAAATCTGGTGCTAATCATTTTCACATCTTATCTGTAGGGAAAATTCCTGAAGGTGAAATTACTAAGTGAAATGCTATGTACGTTTCATAAGCCTTGTCAAACTGTCCTCACATATTGCACAGACACAGGCTCATGTCAGCAAGGAATGTGAGGATCTGTTCTCCACCCTCACTGCCTAGCACCAGTGGAGGTACTATCAGATTTTTGATTTTTGCTAACCAGATTAGTTTATATTTCTTTATTAATGGAAAAAGTGGAGCATCCTTTCAAGAGTTTGGGCCTTCTCCTTTGAAAGACATTTAAACAGGTGTGTGTGTGTGTGTGTGTGTGTGTGTGTGTGTGTGTGTGTAAGGCAGAGGATGACTTGGGGAGCTGGTTTTCTCCTTTCATCACACAAATTTTAGGAATGAAGCTCAGGTTGTTAGGCTTGATGGCAGACACCTTTGCCTGCTGCATTCACACTGTCTGTCTGTCTGTCTGTCTGTCTGTCTTTTCTTCTTGTTTATTTTGTTTTTCAAGATGGGGTTCTTCTGTGTAGCACTGGGTGTCCTGGAACTCCTTTTGAGAGCCAAGCTGGCCTGGAAATCACAGAGATCTGCCTGCTTCTCCTTTCTACATGCTGGGATTAAAGGTGTGCCCCACCACTGCCCAGCTCACATGGTCTTTTTAAGAAACTTTTATTGTATGCTCATTCATTCATAGCCAGTTATGCTCAGTTAGGCTGGAGGATGTAGGTGAGTACATTTAAGAGACATAGCCCAGGACACGTCCTGTGGAACAGAAGGGTTTTGAGCTATGGAACCATTTGTCGAACACTTAATCTATAGTCATGTATTTCTGCATCTCTATGTAGCATACGTGGGCGAAATGTTTGGCTGTATACTGACACTGTCAGAGATGGGTTTGATTAGAAGACATTGCCCCCTTTGTGTTTCAATTCATTTTCAAGCTCTGGTTTTGCTTACAAGCCCTCAAATAGCCCCACCTGACCTTAAACTATCTATCTGTCTTAGGCTTCTATTGCTGTTTATAAAGATCATGACCAAAAACAACTTGGGGAAGGAAGGATTTATTTGGTTTCCTGATCACAGTCCACCATGAGTTTAAGTCAGGGCAGGAACTCAAGGCAGCAGCCTAGAAGCCAGAACTGAAGCAGAGATCATGGAGGAACACTGCTAACTGGATGGATCCCCTTGACTTGTCCAGTTTCCTTTTCTGTACTGGCCAGGACCACTAGTCCCAGGATGATATCTACAGTTGGCAGGGCCCTCTCATGTCAATCACTAATGGAGAAAATGCTCTACAGAGTTGCCTACAGGCCAGTATGATAGGTATTTTCTCAATTCCAGTTCTCTCAGATGACCAAGCTCATGTCTACAACCTACCGACACCCATTTCTATGGAGCTGAGAAGGGCCTTGGGTTCTAGATTCTCTTTCTTCCACTTACTAATCTGAATTACAGCCGTGAGCTACTGTGCCTGGCTTTTAAAAACATTGTATACTGTAACTGTCTACATTATAAACTTGTTGGTACATTGTACCAGAAGCTAGGTGATACCCCTCCCACTGGGTTCATTTTCTGGAAAAAAAAAAAAAAAAATTTTTTTTTTCTTGAAAATAGGGAACACATAGAATTTTTTTCAATTAGGGAAAACATATACACAGCAGCTTACATGTATTTTATATATACTTCTTTCTCTGTGGTAATGACCAACCAGCTTGAAGGAGAAAGGTAGAAATCCTCTTAAACGGCTCCCGAGAGGTTGACCAGAGTCCTAGGACTTTCTGTCTCAAGTTCTTGCCAGATGTGCACTCTTCAGAAACACTGGTGACTTTTCATCTCTTCCTGCTGGTCAAGCTCCTTTGCCTCCAACAAAACAGGAACCTAGCAACTCGAACTTGCTAGAAACCTGGCTTCAGGATGCAGACCTCAGAATTCTCTTTTTCTGACGCCAGCTTCAGGCTCTGTGTCCAAGGGTGACCCCTGTTGGTGGGATTTCAATTTGCTATTTTTCCCTACTGGAGCTTGCCAGGCTTTGGGGATATTCCTGAGGCTCACTGTTTTGCTTACCTAGTAGAACTCTCAAGGTCTAGAGCATGCAGCCTCATCCTGCTTCTTGTTTCTAATGGTTTTCTTAGTACCTAGAGGGGAAGTCAGGGAGATTCCAGGAAGTCAGGACTAGAGGCTTGGAGAACAGAGCCACAGGTGTGGCTAGCCCTTCAAACTTTGCACAGGCATGTAGGGACAGTGGTAGCTTTGGTAGTCAATAGCTGAAGTGAGATGACCTTTGTTTTAAGGAATGGGTGTGGAATCTGGATGGCTGGCTGATGAAAGCTGCCAGACTCATGCAGTTTGTGGAGCAGGGGCAGACAGGATATCACATCCCACAGGATGAAGTCTAAGGGATGAATATCCGGGGAAGGTGGTGGGAACTCAGTGCAAGGTGTGGAGGCTGGGTGTGACTCCATAACCCCCAGCCAAGAGCATCACTACCTTCTAGGGATCCTGGCAAGAACTTGAAAGCTAACAGTTCACTTTGCAACTAGCTCTCATCTCTGCATTGAGAAGTCTTGGGTTTAGAAAAGTGTAGATAGGAAATCCATCAGGTTCACATTGCCAGTATTCACCTGAAAAGAATTACCCATCATACCCTGCCTGTCACAAAGGACTGGGTAGAAGTGCTGAGTGGATGTGGCTGGAGAATCTGGTTTTAGACATGTGGAACCTGTCTGTAATTCATCAGCATTGTTTTTTCCACCCCAGGCATTAGCCAATGAACTGGATGCCAGAGGAATGAGCTGGACACTCTGCATCTTGGAGAAAGCATGACAAAGCACTTCCCAGAGCCCGTCTCTTAATCAGGATACTACTTCTCATCTCTGAGATGCCTGTGAAGATGAGCTTCTCCCTTGCTTTGCAGCCTCTGATCTGTGCTCCACTGGTTGGAGAGGGAGAAGCACACATACGACCCCAATGAGGCTGATCCAAGTACACCTTTGTCCTCTGAGCACAGCGCTCAGTTACCCAGCCCATTCCTCATTGCTTGTGGGCCTGTTCATGGTAACTTGGATGCCAAGGACAAACTGAGACTCTTGATAGTTGTTTCCAGCTTTCCCCCAAAGAGCTGGAGGTAGAATGCTGTGCTTCCCTGGTTCCAACATGTACCCAAAGGCTTCTGCCCAGAGGACCTAGACACGGGCTTCCAAAGTCTCTGCCATAGACTGGCCCTAAGGCCTGAACTTAGATTCCTAAAGCTGGTAGGCACTGCCTAGAATGAAGATTCTCTTGCACAGCAGCAAGTATAGGACATTGGCAGGAAGAAAAAAAATGTGTATTTGGGGATTCTCATTAACCAGAGGAGGGAGCAGAGCAACAAGAGGGACAGGAAGAAGATTTGCAAAGCTGTATTGGGGGGGGGGAATCCCCTACACCTTTTGCCCTTTGCCAGACTCAGTGTGGGTAAGTAGCTGGTGCCTAGAGCACTCAGTGCTGAGGAGATGCTAGATGCTCTGCATGGACTTATTTGGTCTGTCCAGGCACAGAGGTTCAGGGTCCTACCACCCTACATGCAGGATAGAAAACACTTGTTATGAATTAGTACCCACAAAATCTCACTGAAATCCTCTCGTGGGATTTCAGCCCAATGGTGAAGTCTCTTGTTTATAATCAAGTAACTGGCACGTGCAAAAACTGGCACATGTGAAGTAACTCTACCATTCTTTCGTGTGTGTGTGTGTGTGTGTGTGTGTGTGTGTGTGTGTGTGTGTGTTCTAGGGCAGAGACCAAGCTGCCTGGAGTGTTGTTTATTTGTTTTTGAGACCAGGTATCTCTATTTTACCTGGACTGGCCAGCAAGCCCCAACGATCTAACTGTCTCTACCTCCCCAGCGCTGGAATTATAAATTAGGGCTATCACCCAAGGCCTTTTTTATATGGATTCTGGGGATTGAACTCTGTTTTTCAAGCCTGTAAACATCTTAGCAACCATCTCCCTAGCCAATGAACCCATTTTCAAAACAAGCTTCCTTCTAAGAGACCTGTAGACCTTAGGCGATCCTGGTTTCTGTTGCTGTGTTGGCTTACAAAAAGGGTTATGGGTTTGAAATCTAACAGCCTGAACGTAGAGTGGTGGCGACTCTGTGAAAGTCTCTTTTCCTGCCTGCCTGTCCCTCGGGAAGGCCACTGGGTACAAGCCAGGCTTCCATCACTACAGCCCTCAGAGGCCGGCAGCTCTCGTCCTAGGCTCCAGCGCCCTCACCTGGTGGCTGTGGCTTGTCCCAGCGGCGGCTTTCGGGCTCAGGTCTGCGGCTCCCGAAGCGGCCGCCAGAGCCCGCCCGGGTCCGGCCCCGCAGGCCGCCCACCGCGGTAAGTGGGAGGACGCTGCCCTGAGACAGGGGTGGGACAGGGAGAACGGGATGAGTGCGGGCGCCGGGGGCTCTGGGGGGGAGGAGTCAGCCCCGGAAGGCGACTATAAAAAGCGTCGGCTCGGGCTGGCAGCTCTGAGCTAGCTACTAAGCCAGTGAGCGCGCGGAGTCGAGTGAGGAGCGCCTTCTGCGCTGAGTGGCAGTGGTCTGGTGCTGGGGGAGCACTGTACCGAGTGAGGCCGGAATCTGCACCCCACTTTCCGCGGACTCCCGTCACGCTTGCTCAGGAGCTTAACGCGTGGGATCAGATACCAGACTCCGGGATGCTACACTCCAGACCCCTGAGGCGTGGCTGGGTCTCCGTCATTAACCTGAGGTAAGAGGACCGGAGCTAGGGCGCGAGGGCTGCTTGGATTAAGCCATGGGGAGGAAAGGAGGGATGGAATCCCACACCTCGCCTCTGTTCAGGCAGAACGTTGCCCTCCATCAGTCTGATTGTCCAGCCTATTCTATGCTGTCTACCACTGTCTGTCTGTCTGTCTGTCTGTCTGTCTGCCTGTCTGCCTGTTTGCCAGCCTATCCATTAATATATTGGTGGGCACACGCCTCCGTCACGGTGCTTCGTCTCTGAAAGCTTTATAAACGTCAGGTGTTGGGGACACGATCGTCCAGGGATGCATTCGACGGGAGGTGGATCCATGTTTCGCTTAGCTTGTGTCCCTGTGAATGGCCCCAGATGTTCACACAAACAGTGTCTCACTGAAGTGAGATGGCCCCTCACTTAGGCAGGTCTTGCAAAGAGCCCGGTGCAGGGAACGCGCTTACCCTGTGGCTAATGGTCGTGAGCTTCTCAAGTCTGCACCTTGTCGCTACCACGTAGGCAAGGTCTCCTGGGTCCCCTAGCCTGGCTCTACCCTTTCAGCTATACGCTGGCACCAGGCGGGAAGAGATGATCTGATGTTAGACGACCTAGGTGGCTTCTGCTGTTATTTAAACAAACACTAAGCCTGGCAGCGCTGCAGGAAAATTTGGTGGCCCCTGGCAACAGACATCTTCTGCAAGAAGGGTCGCACTAGATTGACTGAAAAACCAGTCTCCACAAGGCACAAGTCTGAATTGTCCACGGTTCTCAAGCTCTCCGCTTTGGAAACGAGGTCCGGTGATATCTCGGAATGAACCCCAGAGAATGCGTGCGCTCTTGACAAGAGTGTTGCGCGGTGTTACCCAAGAGCTGGACATTCTACCCGCACCAGGTCTGAGGTTCTCAGTCCTGCTCCGAGCAGCCAACTCTGCCCACAGGTAAGACCTTCTCTTTAAAACCAAGCTTTTGATGTGGGAGCCACGGCCTGGCTGAAGCCGGCCCAGGAGACAGTGAGCCAGGGAGTCATTTCCATCTCCACCGTCTGGAGAGGAACCCCAAGGCGCGCCCGCGGGAGGGAAATAGGCTGCTTGCGTGCCCAGGCTCGGCGCCACCATGGACAGCTCCCAGCTACTTCCGCCACTCGGGGCCTGTGGCCCTGACTCTGGTGTGTTTAGGCACCTCCCTTACTGATTAAGGTGTTCAGACACTCGGAAGGTAGAGAGGGACTAACAATCTTGAGGGCCTAGGTATTTTTTTCTGGAGACACTAACCACTCAGGAGGGAGACTACTTTGCCGGAGGCTGTGGTTTTCTACCAGGTCCAGCAGAGCTTGCATCTTTTTCTGTGTAACCCCTTGATGTCACTGGGGGCTTCCTTTATTTTTATGTGGCGACGTGGAGATCCCTCAGAGGTGAGACAGGTGTGAAACTTTTGTTATATGACCCAGACTGTGAGATAAAAGTATATGTAATTAGGTACAGAACTAAATTGCCTTCAGTGCAGGGTGTAAGGTCATTTTTTTTAAAAAAAAAAAACAATGTAATAAATATGGTAATGAATCAGTACTTTAGTTTCACAGTTTATGAGAGAATGGAGAAGAAACCACATTCAAAAAATTACAAAAGAAGTGTCTGAGTGGGTTTATGAAGCAGCACTGTTCTTTCTGATCCTAATGGTGTCCTCTATAGCTGGACTCTTGAGGCAGCTTCCAAAGGCTGCACGTAGCCCAGGTGCTGATGGTTCAAACTGATTATTTGGGAACAGAGTGAGGTATTATGTCCTTCTTCTAGTAAGAAGTGATGTCAGTACCACCTACACTCAAATACAGAAACGTGTGTCCCTTTATTTTAAAAACTGTAAGAAATCAAGTCTTTTCTGCTTGTAACTGAAGCATACTTATAATAAATAATTTTACAAAGAAAGAGAAAAGGAGAGAGGGAGAGAAAGAGAGAGACAGAGATCTGTGACTTCAGGAAAGTCAACTAAAGTATCCTGTTTCCGCGCCCATAAGTGGGGGCAAGTGGGATCTCTAGGTAAGTGGTTGAAATCACTGGTAGAAGGCAAAGCATTTAAGTCCAGTGATGAGCAGAGAGCTCTGCTAAAATGGCCCAGATGGCAGGTGCATTTCCAAGTGCTGCACATTTTTCTGAACTGCTTACCCAGCCCGTGTCCTCTTTCTTAGCCCAGTAACCGGTTGGGAGTGGTTCCACTGCCCTGTTATTTTCAATTGGTGAGAGTGCTGAAGGAACAGAAGTGGAGGATTTTTCTGAGAGACAAATCCCTTCACTGCTTCTCCACCTGCATCGCTTGGAGGACATACTGGTTTTAAAGAGAAGTAAGTCATATTCAGCACTTTGTTTCAGCCCTTTGATCTAGACTAGCAATTCTCAACCTGTGGGTTGCAACCCCTTTGAGGAGGGTGTCAGGTGACCATTTCACAGGGGTTGCCTCAGGTTATAGGAAAACACAGATATTTACATTATGATTCATAATGTAACAAAATTACAGTAACAAAATTACAAACAAAATTATGAAGTAGCAATGGAAATAATTTAATGGTTGGGGTCACAACATAAGGGACTGTATTAAAGCATCAAAGCATTAGGAAGGTTGAGAATCACTTATCTAGATAATCACTTCTTCCTGATTCTTTCCCCACATAATCTGGCTTACTGTCTTTCTGAAACACAGCAGCCTTGGGGGTACAGATATGGAGGGTCTCCAAGGCCTTGTTTCTAGATAGTTCTGGTTAATTACAGAGGAAAGACTTTGGTCTTATCAGATATAGAGTGATCATGTCGAACACTCTCTGTCATGTTTGAGTTTTGTTAGACATGACAACCTGGTCAAGACTCTTGGTTCACAATATCTCGGTCCATACTGGATTTGGAGGTGCTCTTAGGTTCTGAATTTTGGGATTCTATCTGGTGGAAACCACTAGCCTATGCCACACAACAGAAATTCAGATACTGGACCCATAAGCAGACAGTATTGTAGGTAGATCTTTCCCCACAGAGTGTGCGTGCGAAGGTGCCTACTTCTGCCAGCTTTCCATTCTGATGTGCTCAGAGTTTCCTTCTTCCCTTCTCTTAATAGATCAGGAGGATTCTTTGTTTCCTACATTTGAAAGGAATAAAGTTCAGGAGCATCCTGCAGATGCTGGGAGTCTTTCTGTGACTATCCTCAACTGGTGATGTTCCTACAGCAGAAGTCTATTCCCAACTCATACTGAAGTCCAGGCTGTCTTCTTTGTGCTAGAGTCCAGTCTCCTGTGTCCCTGTGGCTTTCAGGTAAGAAAATGACTGAACTTCAGAACACTCGTGTGAAGCAAGGCCAGTGAGAGGAGGAAGGTGCATAGGTGGAAGGAAGGAGCTCATCCTTAGTTCTGTAGTGTTCTGTTTGTGGTAGCCGTGTCTGAGTTTCTGGGACAGACAGATCAGGTGGCATTTGATGGGAAAGGCGACTCTAGTTATTCTCATTGGCTTCTTTGAAGCCCCAGGCATAAGTGACCCCTTTTAGTCTCGTGTGCGGTTGTCAGGTCAGCACCATCATGTGGATTAAGTGCACTTTGCATTTTATCTGTAGTTCAAAAGACACCTACTTGCATGGAGGTTGGCTTCCCATGGGGAACACAGTTATGTTCGTGAGCTTCTCTCACAAGATTCCCTAACTGTGACAGTCTGGGTGACATGTGTCTTTGTGCATGGTGGTGAATACACAGGTATTTGATCTAATCAGAGTCATGTGTCAGCTGTCTTTGCTGTTTTTCATCACTGTGAAGGCAGCTTCAGTTTCCTTTGAATGGGGACTACAAGGATCTTGCTTGCTTGACTCTGGTTGGGTTGGCAGTCGTTGGGAGTGGGTACTGGGGAAGTTCTCAGGGCCATGTGCTTCTTTCTGTTGTTTTGTCAGCTGCTCAGCATGATCTTCACCTCCCTCAAAGCTGTACTTGTTGGAAATTTGCAGATTTGGGTAGGGTGGTGGCTGTTCATGGTGACTTTTGTTAGTCTCCTCACCTTGCTGTCTAGCCACTCCCTTGGGACCATCCTGGCCTCTTGGGCAGGTTTCTCAGTTTTTCCTTTATCTTCTATCTGCCCCAGTGCCAGGCTTTGTTCTAGCCTAGGTCTCTGGCAGGGAGGCTGCTTGCTGAGAAATATCATCAAATATACATTATTCTGCTCTGTAGTCCCTCGGTGCCAGGAAACACACTTACCCACCCAGAGGGAGAGGAGTGCCTTCCTGCCCCTGTTATTTTCCAGGGCCTGTCCCCAGACTCTGCTTGGCTTCTCTAGGTTCTGCTTGGCTCCAGGAAGCTAATATGGCCTTCCCTTCCCAGACCTACAAGGGAGGGGTCCTTTGGAAGCTCAGGCAGGCTTTCCCTGCAAAGGCACCCACTGTGAGCAAGAATCTCTCTCTCTCTCTCTCTCTCTCTCTCTCTCTCTCTCTCTCTTGCTCTCTCTCTCCATTAGACAACAGGGCTTCTTGCCTTGGGAACTCACTAAGGCATTCACTTTGAATCTTCTGCAAGGGCAATGAGACCACAGGATTACCACAACTTTATAGTGCTTTAAACAACTGCTTTGGAGAGGACTGCATTTTTTTTTCCCATCTGTTGAGGAACTTACCCATCAGGCATTTTCTCTTGCAGGGAAGTCATGACTTGAGGCTGGTAGCTTTGCTGTGCAAAGCATCGATGGCAGACAGCTGTCTATCCCATTTCTAGGTAGTACAAGGGGACAAGAAGTCCGAAGGCTTTTTCAGCAGCCTACTGCATAGCTGTCCTGCTTTGAGCTGAGGGTTTTGTGCTGTTGGCATCAGTCTTTATAGCTGCAGGAAATGGGGCTAGGACATTATGGTGAACGTGAAAGTAGGACTCAGACTTCCTTTCATACGACTGCACTTCTCAGAAAAGATGGAGGACACTGGAGCATCCCTTGGAGATTAGATAGAAGGTGAGGGCCACTGTCATTCTGCTGCTCACCTGGACTGGCAATCAGACCTTGAGCAGGGTCCTTGGCTCTTCCCATCTTCTGCTTTCTTACTTTCTTACATTAGAGGAGCATCCTGAGCTTGAACATGTAAATAAGTTACAGGGAGACTTGAGAAAGCATGATTCTGGCTCAGCAGATGAGGGTGGCTTTGGGTGGGCCTGCTTTCAGGGGGGACAATTCTGATTCTCCCATTGACTTTCTGTGATTTCGACTAACTCACTTTGTTGTTATTTAAGTCAATTTCTGATGACCCAAATAGCTGGACCCAAGCTGGCCTATGACCTCCTAGTGACCCTATAAAGATCTTTCAAATTCCCGGAGATAATTAAGGTCATTCCTAAGCTGTCTTATCAGCAGACTAAATATCTTGAACCCCCTTTCCCTGTCATAATAAATTTCCCCAAACTCTCTGGACCCAGTTACTTTTAAGTGCAAAATTATTGTGTAAATGGCAATTTATCTTTGCCTGGCAGGAGCATTTGAATGCAATTTTGGTAGCATTAAGAGATCATTTGAGGAATTTCATCTAACTCTGGTCCCTGATAGTGAGAATGCATGTTTATATTTAAACAATTTTTCTGGACTCTAAAAGATTACGTTTTTTTCTTAAAAAGTGAAAATAAAATTTATAGTCCCAATTGTCTTCCTCAGTTCCCCATCCCTGCAGCTTTCCTGCAAGGGTGGGTTGGCCACGGCAAATGCATTCTGGGAGCCAGAGATGCAGTGCGCTCCTGCAGTCTGCCATGTACTAGCACAGTCAGAAGCTGGAAATAGAGAACTCTGTGATCAGCCAAGTGGTTTAGCTTCTGAGGATGTAGAGTAGAAGACATGGTCCAAGATCTCAAATCTAGAAGGACAGACCTCAAAGCCTTCTGGGAAGTTGCTCCAGAGAGTGAGGTGGACCACAAGAGATGGCTCACAGGGTGGAGGTTAAGACAAACTTTGGGAACAGAGGAGTCATTGACTCAGCTGGAGGTGAAGCTAAGAAGCTTCATGGAAGTCTAGAAGAGCTAACAGGCTTGCTTCTTTCCTTCTTCCTCCCTCCCTCCCTTCCTCTCTCCCTCCCTCTCTCCTTCCCTCTCTCCTTTCCTTCCTTCCTTTCTTTCTTTGACAGGGTTTCTCTGTGTAGCTCTGGTTGTCCTGGAACTCTCTCTCTCTCTGTAGACCAGGCTGGCTTCAAACTCAGAGATCCACCCTCTTCTGCCTCCTCCTGAGTGCTGGGATTAAAGGCGTGTTCCACCCCCTGGACTAATAGGCATTTTTATCTTAGGTAATAACAGAATTCTAAGAGGGAAGCTCAGAAACATTACACATAGAGAGAAGGGCACAGAGAAAGGTCCAGAAGCAACAACAGTCCTAAATGGCTCAGTTTTTACAAGTCTCAGGTGCATGTCTGACTCAGGGACACATGCTCCCTAACATGCCCAGACCTTGGACAATACAATGGAGAAGGACAAGCCTGCCAAAAGGTGGTAGGTCTTGGGACCTTCTGTCTCCTAGACAAGAGGTTTACAAAAAAGGACTTTGACTATAAAATGTATTATTTCTATAAAATCCAACTAAATCCCATTCACAAACCAGGTAAAAATATCTATGACTAGGACGGGTAGCAGTATTTGTCTTGAGGCCCATAAGAGGTTCTGGGTTCCCAGGTACACAGTTGAAAAGCTTTTGTCTTGGATCTTTTTGTTTTGCTCCAGGCAGCCATATTAATGGCATTATCTTAGTTTTGCTGTAGTCTATCTTGCTGTGTCTTTTAAATATTTTGATGTCTTGCTGGGATTTTTTTTTTTAAAATGGTGTCTGTATGTGTGTGTCATTAATTTTCAAAGAAATACGACCAGAGTTATTTTGTATGTGGTGGCCCAAAGAATACAGAGGAGAAGGTTTGCTATTGGCAAAGGCTCTCTGACAGAAAACTCCAGTGGAGCTCACCATGGGAGGAAGCAATACAGCTGTGAGCTATCTGCAAAAATAGGCTGTTTATTTTCAAACCTGTCAATCAGTATTAAACCTCCTAAGATTTTCATGTGTTATAAAAGCTGGGAATGAAGAAAATTAGTTTATTCCCTGGATGCAAAATGTTGACACATTCTCCAGAGGACCTTGGCTCTCTTTTCATTAATGAAAGGTAGCCCAATTTGAATGCAAAGTGCTTTTGAAGGAGGAGTCTGGAAAGGGGGGCAAGGCTCATAGGTAGGTGTGGAAGAGTCTCCATAGCAACATAGTTCAAGTTGTGGTTCTTGTGAGCCTCCTACAAAACTCTCTCCTAAGGAGGAAGCGGATACCCTGAGTAGGACACCATTTGAATAGAACCTGCCCATTTCTGATGAGTGGTCCCAGTCACTTAACGGGCATCTGGAAAGCCACTTCTGGGGCTGGTACCAGCTCTTTCAGCATAACCATATGAACGATTTACAAAATCAAGTCTTGCTTAGTCCAGAGAACTTAGAAAACCCCGCCTTTAGAAGAACCTGCTAGGTATTTGAGGAACCCTGGCAGAGGCACGCAGCACACTGGTACACAGGCTCCACCAGGCTAGGCATCTGTGGTTCTCTGAGGCTCCCTCTGTCCTTTGAGCAGTTTTAGAGAAGGCTGCAGAAAAAGGGCGATCAGTACTCTGCTCTCTGGGGAGCATCTGGCCTTCCTCCCACATTGCCACAGCAACTGGAACCCTGCACAGAGACTGGTTCCCAGAGCATGGTGTCTTCGGCTCTCCCTTCTTCCTAGGCTATTCCTTAGACTACACTCAGAGTAGTTCCTGAGTTACCCTAGCGTCTTGACAGAGGTGGTTCCCGACTGTGGTTCTCTCAACCACATGGCACTGTCTGAGAGACTAGCTGGGAGCAAGTTTGAGCCGTCGTACACACAGGTGTAGAGGCTACTGCTTTGCTACTACCAAACTTCACCTCTTCTTCCTCTGCCTTCCTGAGGGACCATGGTATCTACTAGTAGGCATTGAGGGCACTGATGGGTTACCAAGGTAGGCCTGTGTGGTGCTTCTGTTCAATTTTTAGCATAAGGCACTATTCTCCTGCCTTTTAAAATAAAATTGTTTGTGTGTATGCATATGTGCAGCTTGTGTGAATGTGCATGTACTTATTTGTGCATGCACGTAGGGACCAGAGGTCAACATCTTCCTCAGTTGTTCTTTACCTAATCGTTTTGAGAAACACCTCTCACTGAACCTGGAGCTTACAGTTTCAACGGTGAGTTGGCCAGTGAACTTTAGAGATCCTCTTGACCCTGCCACTGCAGAGCTGGGATTATAGGCACAAGCTGCAACTCCTGGGGATCAAACTCAGGTCCCCTTGCCTTCCTGCCTTGTTACCTGCCTCCTGTAGAAGACACTTGTCACGCTGCCTTGTCTCTGTGTGGTGGGACACAGCTGTTCTTCCTCAAATGAACAGTAGAGATCAGTCCCCAAAGGAGTGTGCAGGGAGCAAGCTTGAGTGGATTATTAAAAATGCTTTTAAACAAGCTGGTGGTTTGTGACAGGCACATTTCAAGGCCGGATTCCAGGCACTGACTAATTTGTTCATGTGCTCATTTTCCAAAGATTGGGTTAAAAAAAAAGACCTCAGACACCACAGCTGAGTACTTTTCCTTTCCTTCCCTTGAAAATTCATGTTGTTTTCAGAGGAACTTGATCCATACATTTCAGATCCTTTTCCATGTTACTCAGCAAAATGTTGCATTTCTCTACTGTTGCTCAGCCCTGAGTGAGGTCACACATTCCTCGTTTGCTCCGACTCATGCACACGGCTCACAGCTGGGTGACTCTACAGTCATCCATTGCACACTAGGAAGCATAAAAACAAGAGGCAAAGAGGAGACTAATCCACTGTCCTGACCCTATTCTTAGAATTTTGTTCCTTGGTTCTTCGTGGACTATTTTGACTAAATTTTTAAATGTTGGATTACAGTATTATTTATATATTAAGAATTGAGCTTCCTGTTCCTTCTGATGTTTTCCTGTGTGTGTGTGTGTGCATGCGCACGCACGCGCGCACTCTCTATTTTATACCTATTTTATTTGCTCTACCCTAGGCCAAAGTGGCTCAAGCAAGCCTGTGGGCATGCCAAGGACATTTGCAACTCTGTTGGGACGTGAGACTCTTTGGGCCTGGGGCATGAGAGACACATGAAGCCTGTGTAGACTCTGGAAACAAAGTTTCATATTCTCTTTCCCCTTACTTACCTGTCTGTTTGGCCAAGGAAGAAACTGGTAGCTGATGTGAGGACCTTCTGCCGATTTTGTTATACTGTACTGTGCCTGTGACTTCTTCCTCTACTCACTTTCTCTAGGGTTGCATGTATCCCAGGCTGGCCTAGATCTTACTGTGTAGCTGAGGATAACTTTGAATTTTTTTATTCTCTTGTCTCTACCTCCTAAGTACTGGGATTTTAGGAGTATGACTCCAGACCCAGTTTATGTGGTGTTGGGGATAGAATCCAAGGTCCTGTGCATGCTAGGTAAACATTCCGCTGATTGAGCTATGTCCCTAGTCCATATCCCAGAACTTTCTGAGAAAGCACTGATGCCATACGAATCCTTCATTCTATTCCAGGTACTAAGAGTAAAACCAATCGAAAGGTTTGGGCTTCAGGATGCCCAGATGCATGCTTTTCTTCTTACTGAAATGACTTTGCAAACGTTGCAAAGGCCTGGCCATGTTGGTGGTGTATACTGGCATCATAGCTTCCAACAGCTTGGTGATGATGCTGACCACATAATTGTGGGTTTTACATGTGCTGGGGCTTTTCAGGTGGCTGAGGAAGACCTCACATATGATTCAGATTTTAAAATCATAGGGTATGGTTTGTACAAATGGCAGCATTGTCAACATCTGGAATTTTCTGAGACTGACCATGTGATGAAAGTCTTTTTCCCTTTAAACATAACCATATACAGTTGCCTTAAATAAGAAGCTATTCTTGACATAAAGACAGAGGTGATGGTTCTTTCAAATCTTGCTTTGCAAGCATAAACTTGAGCCCATGCTCTGTGGAGGTTGCCTGAGGACACTGGGATCTGGGGACAGAAAGGGAAGAGTCATAATTTGAACAGTGTGCATGCATCTTTCACGCTATTTGTTGACCATTCTGGAGACTGTGGCCCGGGAGGCTGTGGTTTCTTTTAGCTGGAGATGACTGCTCTCTCATCACCAATAATGCAATCAATGGCCCTTTCCTCATTCAGAGACAGAATCCCTACCTGGTGCAAAGCAGAGACTTGTGTTCTATTTATTGCCAATGGCTAGCATGTAGGAGGAACACACATGGTTCTTGTTAGGTTTCACAGGCTGTCCAAATATCTAGACATGTGCTCAAGCCTGGACTACAGGAGGATTCCTGGTGGTTAGAGAAAAGCTAGCACTCCTCGGGAACGCATGAAACTCGTTCCCAGCTGCCAAAAGGGATCATTTCTCTTATCTCTGTCAGAAGGGACATGGCTCCATTGACATATGGTTATGGCTGCATATCAAAGTCCCAACATCAGTGTCCTGGCCCTT
The DNA here is from genome assembly GCA_019843965.1 of Rhynchomys soricoides. Taxonomy (NCBI): domain Eukaryota; kingdom Metazoa; phylum Chordata; class Mammalia; order Rodentia; family Muridae; genus Rhynchomys; species Rhynchomys soricoides. The sequence goes on along the minus strand of JADRCH010000182.1, from coordinate 2,176,543 downwards.
CCCCACTCCCAACAACTCACCCTTCTTACAACCTGTTATTCCCTACTATTCAGACAATTCCTCTCTCTCTCTCTCTCTCTCTCTCTCTCTCTCTCCTTATTCTCTATCTCTTACTATCTCAGTAGCTCCACTATTCTTTCCCACTCTCCTGTTTCCCTAGCTCCGCCATGTCCAGTCTGCTGCTCTTTTCTCTCTAATATCTACAATAAAAACCATACCCATATCATGCATAACCATGTCATGTCACGTCATGAGTTTCTTTACTGCATGTGCCCATACTCCTCTTTTACTTTTTACTTTGAGCAGTGTCTCACTAAGCTAGCCAGCCTGACCTTCCACTAACTTCATAGACCTAGCAGGCCTGCAACTTCCTGACTTGCAGCCTCCTGAGAGGCTGGAATTTCAGGCTTGGGCCACCAGGGCTGGTGGTGATAGTTCTTCAATATTTTGCTCTGGGAGTGGGACAAAGCTAGAGACTGCTAGTCACCTTCTGAGATGTCTGTGCTCCTGTGGCCCTGAGGTCACCACCATCATTTAAATTACTACCTGGTGTTTATTGAGTACTTACAAAGTTTAGATCCAGGTGAAACACTTTGTACACACCACATTTTACCTACCTGACAACTGTGACAAATCTTTGTCCCATTTTGCAGACAGAGGGGACCCAGTGGGGTGACATGATTTAGTGAAGATCACCTACTTAGAGGTGGCAGGGTTAAAAACTGGGACCTGGGGCTGCATGACCTAAAAGGTGTTGCTCTCGAAAATGACTGCTGTAACTTTGAAGAAATGTGTCTAGGGGAATGTTATCCTTCTCAGTAGAGCAAGTTGAAAGGAATTGCAACCCCTAGGCAGTCACTGTTAAATGTGGATCTTTTCCAACACCAGAGATTAAGGATATCTTCATTGTCTCTCCACAATGGTGAAGTTCACAGCTTAGCTGGAGAGATAGACAGACAGCCCTCTTACAATCTGGGCTGTAAGAGGGTGTGAACAAAGCAATATGGGGTGCCACTGCAGAAGCAGCACAAACAGTTCTGCAGGCAAGGCTTAGGCTGCAGGCATCCTGGACGAACCGATCAAGTCTTCAAGGAGTGTGAGGTTTGTAGGCCAGAAAAGACAGGGTCAGGAAGAAAGCATGAGTCTTGGCCACAGACAGAGGAGTTAGAAAATGGGTGGAAAAGGTCTATACGTTTCCTGGGACTGGAAATGAGAGCTGAGGGAGGAACAGGTGAAGACTTCCCTTAACAGCTGAGTCTAAGAGCTTAGCTTTTAACTGCAGAGGCTCTGAATGGAGAAGGGAGTGAACAGGAGCCAGGCATTAAGCCACTGTTCCTGGAGGCAGGTGGCCTAGGCAAGGCTTGTAGTATTCTGGATAGTCATTACTTTCCAGAATCCCCATGGAGAGGCTAACCGGTCCAGCTCTAAGTAGACTCCCGACCTGAAGGAAATGACACTGCCTGGCTTACTCACTAGCATCAAGGCCTTGGGTTGCAGTTCACAGGGAACTCTGCTTGGGAAGCATCTCAGAGTCTTAGGACCGACTCCTTGGGATATGGGTTTTGCTTGCCATGCATAAAAGGCTCAAAGATTTGAGGAAACATTTCTGGATTCATCAATTGCTTGACAATATCCACCAGTACTGTTTGACGAATCCTGGTTTTCTTTGTCCAACATCAGGTCATGGGCAGTGTATTCATCCTGTAGCCTCTGCTGATGTTTAAAGTTTTTTCTGACTCTTCAAAACTTCTCATGATGCTCAGCCTCTTTTTTTTGCCATAAACTGTCCTTCCAACCAGAACACATCCTTTGCTTACTTGACTCAAGTTGACTAGTTCGGCAGGTCAATGAAGTCAATTCATAATATCAGAATCTTCTCAGAGGTGACCATTCATAGCAGCATTAGCCCATGCAAGTATAACAGGAGCCATAGACAGAATTTGGAATATTCTAGCCATCCTGTTAAAGTGAAAAGGGCAAAGTTAATTTTTATGGGCCTGGGAAGATAGGTCAGAAGGTAAAGTGATTGCCCCTCAAGCACGAGGACCAGCATCCATGTAAACAATGGGTGAGTGTGGCAGCTCAGCTGTAATCTCAGCCATCACTTAGAAGGCAGAAATAGAGGATTCCCAGAGCAAGCTGAATAGCTAGACTAACTGAACGGGGAGGCCCCAGATTCAAAGAAGAGACCTTTCCCCACATTTGTAATGTAGAGAGTGGTTGGCAGATACCCATTATCAACTTCTGGCTTCCACATGTGCATACATACATACATACATACACACACACATGCTTATATACACATATACAAATACATACATATACATATAAAAAGCTCATTAATTTTCACAATATACTTTATTATAATCCAAGGCACACAAAATATCGCAACTTCCACAATAATTCACAGATAGTATAGTCATTCTAAAAGATAGCATACGTCTTTTATAACAAGTCTTGAAAATTAATATGTATCTTCCACTAAAGGCATATCTCAACCACCTTACCTGTTCTTCTGTCCCTAAATAGCTGTGTGTGGATAGGGGGACAGTGTGGTCCAGAGGGAGAGAACAGGGGAAATCAGCACACAGCACATATGGTCAGTGACACGAATCAAGGGAGCAAGGTCTTAGGAGGGGCAATAGTCAGCAAATCTGAGTGGGAATCTGACTGCAGGTGGCCGGTAGAAGGGGAGAAGGAGAAAGATGTGTTTATTTTAAATGGATCCTGTTGGTAGCTCTCAGAAGGTTCATGCCAGTGGGTGTGGGTCCTGATAGGCAATGGTTAGCAAGAGAAGAGGCAGAGGAGGCTAGGAGGCTGGGGTCGGGACAGAGTGCTAGTGATTGTAATGAAGAGAAAGAGAGTGTGCAGGAATCTGAGTAGACTACAGGTGATACAGTGGACATGGTTTGGTGGTGGACTGAACACAGGCTGATGGAGGTCCTGGAGACTCCAGTTGGAAGACTAGAGAAGGTTTGGGCTAGACATATATATGCTGGGTCACCAATTGATCAAGCAAGGAAGCCTGAAATTTCAACAGCATTATCCATTGCTTAAAAAAAGAAAGAAAAATCACTTTCTTTAAATACTGTAGAATTTTAGTTAGCTCTCATTGAGAATGTTATGAAATTACTTTTGATCTGCCTTACATTATTATTATTGTTGTTGTTGTTGTAGTCACAAAACTAAGCTGGAAAGCAGAGATTAGGGTTATCTTCTTTGTTGGTCACGGTAGAGTGAGCCATAGGTGCTGAGCTGTGGTGAGGTCCAGGGCCTCTAGTAGGTGGTGA
>JADRCH010000182.1:2136220-2173243 GCA_019843965.1 Rhynchomys soricoides | reverse complement strand
TCTAGTGTATGCCCTTGGTGCTCCCTCTAGTGTATGCCCTTGGTGCTCACATTTTGTTATCCCAGAAAGTGCTGACTGAGAACCTGAAACTCAAGATATACTCCAAAGGAGACTGCCAGGACAGGAATGAGCAGACTCAGGGATTCTGGGTGAAAAGCTCTTATCACACTTGGTGCGTGCTTTGTGTTCCACTTAGGAGTATGATAAGCCACCCATGAATTTATCAGTCTGACCTGTTTACTGAAAAAAACTAGATGTATGTTGAAAGCCCGGAGTCGGTGTCAGGGAGATGGCTAAAACCATGAGATACCAAGTTTGCTTGGGTCCTTTATGCTAAAGGTATTTATTAACCAACCACTCCACACCAGACAGGGAGGGCACAGAACCAAGCGATTACCTCTTCCATCTTGCAACCCTGAGGTAGTGGTGGAAGCAAGTGGGGTGCAGTCCTGTAGATAAATGAGAATAATATATGCTTACAAAAGGCACACAGAGGGCAGAAAAGGGAGAAGCATTCCTTTATTCTTGAGGAAGCTGAGGACTATTTAAACATTAAAAGATATAGTTAGAATTTGTTTGCTGATCACAGACAGGCACTCTGGGGAAAGAGAGATCAAATAACCTGGTCCATTAAAGGACCCGTGAGCAGAAGGGATGCAGAGGTTGGAGATTTTTTTGTGTGATTATAAAAGAACACTAACAAGTCTGCAATGCTAAAGTGTTTCCAGAGGTTGGTTTTTTTGGTTGGTTGGTTTTTTGAGACAAGGTTTCTCTGTGTAATAGCCCTGGCTGTCCTGGAACTGACTTTGTAGACCAGGCTAGCCTCCAACTCCCAGAGATCTGTCTGCGTCTGCATCTGCCTCCTGAGTGCTGGGATTAAAGGTGTGCACCCACCACACCCAGCTGCTTTCAGGTTTTAAGCCACTGTTTAGAAAGAAAATGGCCAGTTATTTATGTGTTTATTTATTCATTCATTAATGAAGCCATTCAGTTATCTATGTAACTTGTTTATGTTTTCATTACACTAACATTTAGGGGTGTCCCCTGGGTGCTGTACTGAATCGGTCTGATTTAATACGTTTTTGAAGGAGAAGCAATAACTGGGAGCTAGCTGACAGGGAAAGCATGTGATTAATTTTTAAAACAACAACATGAATGTTGCATATGTATCTGTATTTAGTGGGTTTCGACTATATAAATACCACCAGATAACTATATTTATGTCCTATTTAGGTTCAATTGCTGTCATAAAACACCATGACCAAAAGCACCTTGCTGAAGGAAGAGTTTGTTTCAGTTTACAGCTTTGAGTCACAGACTATCAATGTGGGAAGTCAGGGCAGGAAGGAGTTAGAGGCAGAAACTGAAGCAGAGGCCATGCATGACTGCTGCTTACTGGCTTGCTCCCCAGGGCTTGCTCAGACTACTTTCTTACAAAACTTAGGACCACGCGCCCAGAGATGGGCCCATTCCCTATTGTCTTGGCTCTCCCACATTAAGTTTTAATCAGGAAAATGCCCCATAGTCTTGTCTATAAGAAATCTGGTGGAGGTATTTTCTCAATTGAGATGCCTTCTCTCAAATATGTTTAGGTTTGCGTCAAGATGACAAACCAACCAACACAATTAATCAATTGGAAATCACAGAAAAAACAAATCTAGCACTACCACCTTAAAGCCATGGAGGAGTCTAGATGAATGATTTTCTGGTGTTATTAGGTGTCTTTAAAATGCATACATGTAACTTTAACTTGGTTTTGGGTTTTTGTTTCAATTTTAAAAATCATCAGTTTTATCACTCTTTAAAGGGTATCAAATTCCTTGCTAAATCTTTTATTATTAAGACACTAAAGAGAGTTATGTTGCATTTCCCTCAATTTGATAGGTTTGCACAGGAAAGATTTCTAGACATGGAATGTAATAGGTCAAAGTGTTTGGCTACTTCTGATTCTTCTTTCAAGGCATCTCCAAAGATTATTAAAATCTACACCATCTTTGCTTGTATCAGTGCCAGGTTCACCAACAGTCAATATTTCTGAAGTTGGAAATTAATTTTAGTATGTGAAAATCATAGCTATATTTATTTATTGTTTGCAAACACATAGTTGTATTTATTCACCACTGGTGAAGTTGAAAATAATTTTCAAGTCATCTCTTCTTATATGTTTACTTATGAGCTGTTTATATTTTTTCTTATAATGTCTACAATGCCCATAAATTTGTAAAGCTCTCTCTTCTATTTTTCACTTACAAAATAAAATATGGTATGTGAAGTATTTTCATGTAGCCCAGTCTATCAGTTAGTTGTATCTTGATCTCTTTACCAAGGAAAATTCTAGAGCTACCTGATGATCCATGAGTTGATTTTTAAGCTCTTTGACCTGTCTGGAATTCCTTTCGGCTCCTGTTGCAAGGAGATACGCTAACTCCATTATCCCTTCAATTACTAACCTGTTAGCCCAGCACAACTCTATCAAACAATCTTTCCTTTATCCATTGATTTGTGCTGCCAGGAAGAGTATATTTGATCCAGTTACCAGCATAGAGATAACAGGAATGTGATAAAGCTCGATCAGTAGGAATTCAGGCAGACACTTGATCTGACCATCTGGGCCAACTTCAGTGATTGCCTCTGAGCAGGCCAAGCCTGGATATGTCTGGGAGTGAAGGCTGGGGCCAGCCTGCAGTTACTCTGCTTTGAGGGTTAGCCAAGAGAGGATTAGGCTGGGGCGTGCTGGGGCGCTGGCTGCCTAATGTTGGAGCCATGGAGGAGTCCTTCTACAGAGTTGGCTTGATAGCTCTTCCCTAGGTGTCTTATCAGCCTTCATCCTTGGCCACACACAGTCCTTTCACTTCTTCAGAAGTCACACTACTAAGCATCATTGACTGTCTCTAAGGAGACCGGGGTTTATGTTGGATTTAATTCACAGGTGGTGGAAGAGACAGCTGTAATCACCACTGTTTTCTCTGTTCTCTGAATGCTTCTGCGCTTTCCAGCCACATAAGGTGTGGTATGTGGTATAGAGAGACATTGTCTCAAAAGAAAACACTGCCCCTCTCCAAAATCAATCAATCAATCAATCAATCAATCAATCCTGGGAAACAGGCTTTCATCTCATCTCACTTTGGGACTTCTTTCTCATCTTCTCATCTTGTTTCGACTCCTTCCTCATTTTGTCATGGGCATGTTCTTGAGGGATCTGTGCTAACCATAGTTTTAAAAACTTTTATCAGAGTTAGAGAGGAAACTTGCATGATAGTTGACATCCCCACAGTGGCTGCTCACGTCTGAACTATTCCACTCCTCTGCATGGGGGCAAATGCATTGACTTTGCCCCTTTTGATACCTTGTCAATTATCTGTAATAAATGAGGCTATTCTGTCAGACGTCTGGGGACCAATGGCAAAGCATCTCATGGCTGAGTAGTATCCTTCTCCCCAGAGTCTGGCTCAGGTATGACCCCCTTTCAGCTTATATTCTAGTGACATACCAAGGCTCTTCATGGACCTTTATAGCATAATTTTTCCCCCATTCTTCCCTGCTATATGTTCTGTTTTCTTTAACCAGTCATTCAACAATCCATTCTTTCTTCCTGGTCCTCTCTGGGCATCATGCTCTGGGCATCATGCTCTCCTCTGTGAGACCTTTTCAGCACTCCTCAATGTATGCTGTTGCTGTGTAACAAAGCATGCCCCAGGTCAATGGTTTAAACAACCATATATCTTCAGCCCATGGACTGGCCAGCTGGATTACTTGATGTAGACAGGGCTTTTGGTTCCTGATGAGCTCTTAGGTCTACATTTAGTTGGCAAACAGCTTGAGGCTGGTTGGTCTGGAATAGCCACATCTACATGTCTGGCCTTAGAGTCAGTTGAAGGGAAGATGGTTGATGGGACCACATGTCTCTCATTACCATTAGATCAGCCTGAAGTTGTCCCAGATTGACATAGTTCTGTGAGGTAGAAACAGCATGCATTGTCTCTCTGAGGCACCTTCCAACTTAGTGCTACCTTTCTCCTTCCCTCTCTATAGATTTACATTAGGACTGTCCCCCATAGACTCAGGCATTTCAACACTTGGTCTCCAGTGGTGGCTCTGTTTGGGGGAGATGTAGGAAGTGCAGTCCTTCTAAGGAAGTATGTTCCTGGAGGAGAGCTTCAAGGGGTTAAAACCTGGCCTTTAAGTTTGTCCTCTACTTCATGTTTGCACTTAGAGACATGGAACGCACTGGGTCCCTTTTGCAGCTGCCATGCCAGCTGCTAGCTGTCATGCTTCCCACCATGATGGACTCTATCCCCCTGGAACTGTAAACCCAAATAAACTCTTCTTTCCACAAGTTGCTTTTTATCATGGTGTTTTATCAAGGCAATGAAAAGTGATTATTACAGTTCCTTCCTTCTTCCTTTCCCTTCTGGCTGAAGCAAGGCTAGCTCCTAGAAAGAAGAGCTTTGGATTCTGCCTCCTGTTGGGAGAAGCTAAAGTACATAGATCTGAGGAGAGGCAGGAAGGTAGGAGGAGGGGAGGCATTGTGAGCTCAATGGGCCACACTCACTTTCATATATCATGGCACTGGGTTATGGTGACATGTCACATTGCACTGTTTATCTGCCCAAGCCCCAGTTCCGCCAAGAGACCTTGTATTCATTTCTTATGACATCTACCTGTCAGCTCATCTTCTGGGGCGTGTGACAAATTGTAGCAGGGCAGGAGGGGAGGAGGGGAGGTGCGTGCCCAGAATCTCAGCTGCAGATCCTAAAATGTACTTTAACCCATCCGTGGCTGCAGGGCAAAACCAGAGAACCAAGAAAACCCAGCAGTTCCCTGACCATTCCCAGTGCCCTGCCTCTGACTCCAGCCGGGCACACCAACCTCACCAGAAGGCAGCTTCTTCCCTACCCACTGCATCAGCAGTGTGGCCCCCAGGGGCCTGCCCACACACCGGATGTTGACAGGGGCACAGCTCCAGCACCAGCTTTCATGGATGGTCTCATCACTTTTAAAATAATGACTATGGGGCGTGGGCTAGCTATAACAGTGACATCACTTTCCAGTGATTCTGGGTCAGTTCTCACTGCTGTCCTCTGAATCTTTAAATGGCTGAAATAAGTCTTTCTGATTTGGTAAATGTCCTGAGAGCTTTCTCACATATCCGCATGCCTGTCCTTAGATCTGATCAAGATGGCTTCAGATTTCAAGTCAGAGATCCTGTGTTTTTAGGTTCTGTAACTGGTTTGTGTGGGAACTGGTACTGTTACACACAACAGGTTTTATGTGTACAGTGATAGTAATAAGTCTTTGCTTTGATAAAGAAGTGAGAAAAATGAGTTGGCATCTTCTCTCAGAGCCCCGTCTCCATCACTTTGTTCTGCTATAATTAAGTACTGGGTGAAGCCGGGCAGTGGTGGTGCACGCCTTTAGTCCCAGCACTTTGGAGGCAGAGGCAGGCGGATTTCTGAGTTCGAGGCCAGCCTGGTCTACAGAGTGAGTTCCAGGACAGCCAGGGCTACACAGAGAAACCCTGTCTTGAAAAACCGAAAATGAATAAATAAATAAAGTACTGGGTGGGTTATAAATGAAGTTGGCTTCCTATACTTCTTGGTGGAAGTCGGGTCAGGATGCAGCATGGGAGTTCTGATGAGAGCCATGTCTGGCTTATAAACAACTATCTCTGGTTACACTTTTCATATGACATAAGAGAGAGAATGTATCTGCCCAGAGTCTCTGTATAAGAGTGTTAATTCCTTTTATGAGGGCTTCAAGAGCATGGCCTAGTTATTTCCCACAGGAAGTACATGTATTGGAGGCACCTAAGCATTCAGTCTGTGGTATAGCTGCTGGGGTTTGTAAACTACACAAAAGGCCTGATCCAGCATCAATGAGAGATGACATTCCTGTTAAATAGGGAGCAGTCATTGTCATAACCTATTTGGTCACTGGTAGTTAAAGGAGACAATGTACAGAGAGTGCTGGAGCTGGAGCCAGCCCTTGCTAGAACTGAAGAAACAGTGACTCACTGAGTGGCTTGCTCACTCCATCATGACAGCTGTGTTTCTGGATAAATAGAAAGGCTCCTGATTCCTCTTCATAGGGCAGAAGCACTCCAAGAGAGAAATGACCTGTGCTTGCACCTGTGCAAAGGCACTGTTGCAGGAATAAACCACTTGGAGTGTGCATGGCATACAGGTCTTCTGCAGATTGGCTTCTAAAGACTGCTGTTCTCTGTTGATGCCTCCAGAGTTCAAAGTAAGAGACGGAGTTCCTGGTTTGGTTGTAACTGTTCCTCTCTCCACTGCCCACTCTATGTGTTCTCATTTAGAGGCCAGAAATGGCTCTGACTTTCTCTGCTTGAATAAAGAGGTGAGTAGTCTCCACAGATGGTGATACAGAACAGATTTTATCACCTAATGATCTCCTCAAGGTTGCATAGAACTTCTTTTGGGGCCATGGATGCCTAGACCTGTCCACCTTTGCACATGGAGGTCAGAGGGATTGTGCTATTGTACAGAATAAATATACACACATGACATGGCTTTGGGCACCTTGAGATGGTCATCAAAGGAATAACCAGGGATGCTACTACCTACTTAGCAGATATATAGAATGTATTTTGTTCAGTTTGAACCTAGAGTTGTAGGTTTTGGGTTAGGAAAGGCCAAATCAAGAAGGTTTATCTCCCAGACTTATTTAAATATCAAAGCAAAAGAATCATAAAAGAAGAAAATTATTGCAATGCAAAGTGTCCTGAATTGAGAAACAGGTGATAAAGGTGATGGTGGTGGTGGTGGTGATCATGGTGATGGTGATAATGGTGTGGTGTGATGGTAGTATAGTAGGAATGATGGTGATAGTATAGTGGTGATAGATGGTGGTGGTAATGATGATGGCCTAGCAATAGTAGTGGTGGTGGTGGTGATTGTCTTAGCTACTGTTCTGTTGCTGTGAAGAGACACCATGAGCAGACAACTTACGAGAGTAAACATTTAAGTTGCAGCTTGCTTACAACTAGTTTCAAGGTGGTAGCCATGGAAGAAAGCAGAAGGCATGGCACTGGGGCAATAGCTGAGAGATTTACATCCTGATCCATGGGCAGCAGGCAGGGTGGGATGGGGGGAGGGGGGTAAGGGGACTGGGCCTTGCTTTTGAAGTCTCAAAGCTCACCCAACTTGGGCAGGAATCACACGACTCTGGCATCTCCACATCTTGGGGTCTCCAGTGCAATCCAGGCTTCATTTTCACAGCTTTATTTAATGGCCTCTCTGGGCCTCTGTGCAGGGACACCCCTGATCCATGCCTGGCCTTAGCAGCTTTTCTTAGCCACAGAGGGAGATTCTACAACTCCTTTCTTGTATCCTTGACTCTAAAAGCCAGAACCATGTGACCAAACCTGTCAAGTTTTGCTGCTTAATGCAGCTGGAACTGGGCCCCTTCATTCAATTACATTTGCATCAGCCTTTTGTTGTTGATTTCCTTCACTGCTTAAGCTTTTCTTCAATTTCTTTCCCAAAGTTGGAAGCTTAGCTGGGTGGAGTCTTGTGCTGAGATCACCACTACCTTTATTACACTTAACATCAGGCTTTTCTTTAAACCTTTATCTCCTTGAGCACAGGAATTGGCTCCATTATACTTCTTGGAGCTCCTTTTCTCCTCAAACTTACATTTTGTATTTCTCTTTGTTCATCTTGCTCCATTTCCTATAGAGCTGCAGAAGAGTGATTGCTAGTAGCCACACAACAAAGTCCATACTAGGCTATCTTAAAATCTCCTCCGCCAATGCTATTAATCCAAAACTCTTTAATTAAGCCTCAGGCAGATTTTTAGAAGAAAAGCAAAAAGCAGACACATTCTTTGCCAAAATATGACAAGAATGGCCTCCAGACCACTTACAAATGTTCTTCCCTTAGGACACCTCTTGAGTTGGACTCTTATAATTTACATCACTTTTAGTATTGTCTTCATTCTACTACAATGGCCCATTAAACCCCACTTACAGTGTTTAACCACTTCTAACCCAAAGTCCTTCCCATAAAAGCATGGTCAGGTCTATCACAGTAATACCTGACAGTTGGTACCAACTTCTGCCTTAGTTACTGTTCTATTGCTGTGAAGAGACAATATATGAGCCTATGGGGGCTATTCTTATCAAATAACCACAATGATGGTGGTAGTGGTAGGGGTGATGGTGATGGTGGTAGCTACCAGAGCACTGGATAAACCCTTCTCTCATCATTTTGTTCTGATTTTCCTCTCAAGATTGCATAGAACTTCTCTTGGGGTCATGGGTGCCTAGACCTGTCTACCTTTGCACATGGAGGTCAGAGGGATTGTGCTATTGTACAGAATGAGTATGCACACATGACATGGTTTTGGGCACCTTGAGATGGTCATCAAAGGAGCAACCAGGGGTGCCACTATCTGTTTAGCAGATATATGGAATGACTCACAGCTAATCTGTGGGATAGAGGAGGTATGCTGTCTAATCTCAGGACTCTCTTGGACTCCGTCCACAGGTCTGCTCTCTGCCTTTGACTCATTTTTCTGTTGTGGATAAGTAACTATATCTCTGAGCCTCAAAGATCCTATCTGGAATTAGTTGGATCTTAAGAGTTCTTTTTTTACAATATTTTGTTATTATTGCATTGTGTTGGCTATGTGCTGGGGTACATGTATGGTAGTCAGAGAACAACTTTGTAGAGTCAATTACATGTGCTCTATGGATTGCACTCAAGTTGTCAAGAATGCACACCTTTCTTTACTCACTAAGCTACCTTACCAGTTCTTAAGATCTCTTTTGGGGTCTAAACATTCTGTTCTCCTTGTCTTGCATCTTCCTGAAGAAGCTTGTGCCTTCTCAGGACGGTCATTGTAAATGATGTTGCTGCTTAGCTAAGGAATGTGTGAAACTGTGCCTCCTTATTTGGGAACTGTAATTGTGGTTCTCAGGAAAGAGTTCTGGAGTACGGGTCAGCTTCAGTACCAAGTGCCTGTGTGAGCTGGAGTAGGTGGCTTTTGTGAGCTTGTCCCCAAACAATGAAAGAACAACTTGAACTAAATTATCTCTGAGCTCCTTCCATCTCTGACAGGACGCTGAAGACACCAGGTTTCTTTGCCAATTTTTTTCTAAATAGCCTAAGGCTAATTCCCAGGCAGGATCAGGCTTGCTTGAAGTCTACTTATCTTTCCCAATATATTCCTGGCTCTCCTTTTTTCCCCTCTCAGGTAAACATTTAAACGCCTTGGGGAAGACTCTGATGTTAGAGTAGATGCTTCCCTTTAATGATGAAGCCAAGATCGTTCCTCCAACTGATAACAAACTGGCACAGAATTTTCACCTTAGTACCTGAATGCAGGAACAAGCAAAAGCAGCAGGTTGGTTGTCACTTCTATCTTTGTTGCAAGAGCTTCAATGCCTCTCTGACTTAGGAGGAGCCTAGGCTGGGAGCAAGCTCTCTGGCTATATGCAGAGCCACAGCAGCAGCACTGGTTTTTGCATGCTTCCCTGTACGAGTTTGCCTGCACAAAAGCTTCGATTCCTGTATCCACACCTCTCCTCTTCTTAGCTCTCACACCAAATGAAAAGCAGGAGAGGCAGATTTATCCCTAAATAGCCCAAAGAACAAGCTTTGAACCTCAATAAAATCAGAGATCCCATCAGCCGAGGAAAAGGCTGGTCGGCCTTGCTTGCTGCCTGGCAAAGCTGCTAGGGGTGGTTTGCATTCTGGAAGTCAGATCCAAGGCAGAAGGAACACACAGGAGAAGATGATTATGGGTGTTTTGAAAACCTGCCCCTTCCTGCCCAGCCCGGGACAATATTTACAAAGAGGACTTATGAACAAGCAAACCTTCTTTTCAGGTTAAAATCACCCACCAAGGCAGGTTCTTCCCGTGCCCAGCCATGCCCAGCTCCAGTTGAAAGTTTGGAGAGTGAGTTTGCCAACCAGCTGCTGCCTTTGCCTCGGTGGTTAAGCTGTGGTTTATCAGGCTCAGGACCAGTGTTGCTCTTACTCTTGCAGCATACAGCCTCTTTATAAGGAAAAACATTCCTGAGGATGCCCAGTGTTGACTCAAGCTACCTTTACTATTATATTATTTAAATGTGTGTAAACATAAGACTAGTTACAGATCCTTCAGCTTATACTTCTTATATACCCTTAACTCTAAAACAAATTTACAAATGATATACAAACAAAAATGTAACTTGAATAAAACCCAAACTGCCACCATGAAGTTTATCTCTCTGATGGTGGGCTTAGTGGGAAGCAGCTTACCTCTCTCTCCATTTCTTATTTCACTCACTGGTGTCTTGATTTGATTTTTCACATAAAGGACTATTTTCTGAGTCATCATAGGCTACTTTTCCTACTTTTTAACATGGACTGACTCTGACTCTATGCCACAGATCCATTATTCAATTAAGCCCACTTAACAGCAGTAAAAAATACCGAATTGTTGCTCTGTGTGTGTGTGTGTGTGTGTGTGTGTGTGTACACGTGCATGCACGCATGTATGCAGGTGTATGTAGCATACATGTAAACGTCAGAAGTTAATGTCAGGTGTCTTCCTTAGTTGCTCTCCACTTTATTTTTTGAGGCAAGGTCTCTTAATTACTAATTTGGCTTTCCTGGCTGGCCAGCAAGCCCTAGAGATCCTGCTATCTCTGCCTCCCAAGCACACCACTGTTCCTGGCTTTATTTTTATTTTTATGTTTTTAACTTTGGTCCTTGGATATCACTCTCAGATCCTCATGCTTTCAAGGAAAGCATTTTACCTACTGAGCCATGTCTGCAGCCTGGGAAGTTCACAGCATCCGATGCTTTTTTTTTTAAAAAAAAAAATCAAGTTCTAATTGGTAGAATATTCTTCAGTGTGCATTTACTTACCATTAACTACTGATGTCAGTGTGGTAAAGACAGACAGAGTATGAAGAATGCATCTGCTTGCCCACAGAATTAACACTGAGATGCTTGCAATCAGGAGCTTGGCATGCCCACCGCACAGGTGCCATGTGACGACTCTTCTTTCTTTACCTACTAATGGTTGTACTCTCAACATTAGTTAGACGCTCCTAGACATTTGACTTTGACTGCTCTAATATATTCACTAATGCAGTGTGGGTAGTGGAACATGAGCAGCACTTACTTCATGCTGATATGTTCACGTGCCAGGCCACACAGTTCTTGAATTGTAGAATTCAGAAACCATGTCTTTAGGGGCTCAAGAATCCTGGTTTTAGAAAATATTCTCTGGAGAGAAGCATTGTGCATGCTCAGAGGACAAAAGCTCTCCCTGCAGTATGGGGTGACTCAGGAGAAAAGTTTTCTTCCAAGAAAGAGGAAGAAGGAGGACATTTGCTCAGTTGGTCACCAGACATCTCTGGAACAGCTTTTGCCTGTATGCTACTCTGAGGACAGAGGAGAGGGCAGTGGGTAAAATGCTATGTGACTGAGCTCTTGGACAGCTGCTTGGGGATGTCTGGATGCCCTTTGGAACTGATTTCTAAGGTAGACCATAAGCCCCAGAAGAAATTTATGGCTAACCTTCAGAGTCATGGGACCAACGTCTTGCACAGTCAGGTTCTGTTTGGTCATTTGCTCATGTCTACTCTTCCTTTTAAGTGATGTCTGCCCATTTCCAGGAGTAAATCCTAAGAAGTATTTTTTTTAAAAAAAGCTGCACTGTTAAGACTAATCTTAAGCTGGACATTGTGATACACACCTATAATCTTTTCTTAAAAAGATTTATTTATTTATTTTATGTATATGAGTATACTGTAGCTGTCTTCAGACACACCAGAAGAGGGCATCAGATCTCATTACAGATGGTTGTGAGCCACCATGTGATTGCTGGGATTTGAACTCATGACCTGTGGAAGAGCAGTCAGTGCTCTTAACCACTGAGCCATCTCTCCAGCCCCACACCTATAATCTTAACATTCCAAGTGTTAAAGCACAAGGATTCTGAGTTTAAGGCCAGCCTGGGCTGCATAGTGAGTCTCTGACTCAAGAAAAAAAAAACAAAAAACATAAGAAAAACAACCAACCAACCAAACAAAAAACCAAAAATCTCAAGAGTGTGCAGCAGGCTCTCCCTCCAGAATTACATTACAGTAGGTCCTTAGTTCCTTCAGAGGGTATGTAAAGTGGAATCCACAAAGTCTAGCTCTTTATGGTCCTACCTTGTAGCATTGTTATCATGGCAATTTTGAAATGAAATTTTTTAAAGAGGGGACATTCTAAACACATCCCATACCAATCCACATTCAACCTTCTTAAAGACTGTCTGAGCAAATCCATACACTTATTATGAAGGGCTTCTTTCAGGATAGGATAAGCCTCTTTAGGCATGTCCAGTCTTGATATTGTGACATGATAGCATCTTCAATGTTTATGCTTGAGAACCACACAATCAAGTTTTAAAACCCCCTCATAATGTTTTTCAAAAGTTTGTGATTTTATTTTAGGCCCTATTCACAGCTATCCCTGGGTGTGTGTAGTCTGCAGCCTCTGGAACTATGTTCATTGCACTGGCATCATGAAAGCCATGCGACTTGTGATTGGGGATGCTAAGCCCTCACCTTAGAGGTGGTGTTAAAGAGCCCAGGCCCATCAAGTGGCTGTGATGTTCCCAACCCCAACTTGCATGTCTTTTTTGCATGGATTGCTGGGACCCAGGCTCATGGGATGATGCTACCTACATTCAGGATGGTCTTTCTCTTCTAGTGAAATCCTCCCTGGAAACACTCTAATAGCGCATTCACAGCAGTGCCTCACCAGTCTTCTAGGTGTCTCTGAATCCAATCAAGTTGCTGATCAAAACCAGCCTCCCACCCCACTTCAGGTCTATAGACAGAATTCTAACAGCATCCACAGAGGCAGCAATGAGGAGGAGTATTTGTCTATACCATGGCCATGAAAACCAAGCTGTGATTACAGTGGTATCACCAAAGAGTAAGAAGTAAGAAAATCCAAAACCAAACCCTGAGCTGTGTGCGTGGTATGCAACAGAAAAGCTAGCCATAGCTTGAACATTGAACAGACACAGAAACAACATAACAGAATCATCACAGGGAACAGGAGAGAAGTCTTGAAAGCATGTTATAAAGTCTGTATTAAAGAAAGACAGTTCTGTAAATAAAGAGCCATGAGGCCGAAATGAAAGAAAGTACAGGAAGACATCCACAAGGAGATCAGCAACAGAAATGGGCAATTCACAGCAAGTTAAAAGATGCATGCTAAAGGTGAGAACCGACTTACTGGAAACTGTAGCTGATGCACTTGATTGTCAACATGAGCATTCTTCAAAATGCAGAGAAATGGAATGAGATGCCAGTGATATATGTGAATGCTACTGAAGGAAGGTGCAGGGGAAAACTAGTGAGGTGTTTTCAGTGTCTCACCTGTAGCCAGGCATGGGGATGTGAGCAAGTCATACAATAGTAGTGGGAAATTTTGCAAAGGAGCACGCTAGCAAGGCAGCAGTGACACTTCTTAGACTTTGATTTCTAAGCGTATCCAATGCATTTTAAAATATTTATTTTTAATTATGCATAAATGTGTGTGTGTTTGTGTGTGCAAGTGAGTGTAGGTACCTGAGGAGGCCAGAAAAGGGTGTCAGATTCCCTGGAGCTAGAGTTACAGGAAGTAGTGAGTCACCTACATGGGTGCTGGGGACCAAACTCAGGTCTTCTGTAAGAGCAGCAGGTGTTCTTTTTTTTTTTGGTTTTGGTTTTTTGAGACAGGGTTTCTCTGTGTAGCCCTGGCTGTCCTGGAACTCACACTGTAGACTGTGAGGCTGGCCTCGAACTCAGAAATCTGCCTGCCTCTGCCTCCCAAGTGCTGGGATTAAAGGCATGCACTACCACTGCCCAGCTGCAGCAGGTGTTCTTAACTGCTGAGCCAGCTCTCCAGACCCTTGGATGTCATGTTTTAGAAGTTCCCAATGAAGAACACAAGGTTTCATCTACAACATATTTTTAATCAAATGGTGATCATAATAACGAAATCTTGGAAATTCCCAAACACCCAGCAATAGAAGAAATGTTGAATCCATTATTGTGCCTCCACTGAATATAATAGTGTGTGGCCACTGGAAATCCCAAAAGATGGTATTTAATTTCATGGAGGAAATATTCCTGTCATATAGTCAGCATTTGAACCACTCTGAGAAAGACTATTGCTGTATTTCTTCAGTCAATTAGAAGGGAACTCAATGATCCATTGTTTATCTCGACTGAAGTTCCTTATGGAATTGTTGTGGAGGAAATTAATGCATTAGTTTATATGATTGCCCTCAGTCTAAGTGCTGAGGATTTGGGTAGGGGTTCAGAGAACTTTGTGCCCTACAAAAGGTTGAACTGTTTTCGCTTTTCTCTTCTTCATTTTTTTTTTTTTGAGGGGGAGGGAGGTTGGATCAAACTTTAGCGTTGAATATTCTAGAAAAGCTGAGCTACACTCTAACTCCCATTTGTTTTTTTTTAATAGTCATATGATATAAAACACTGTGACACTGTTGAGACCAACCTTAATAAGACAACTGAAATAAATAATATAGCTTAAATAAAATAGTTTAAAATTATTTTCCGTTTTGATTTGGGTAAGATTAGCTTTGGGTTGAAAAACAACCGCCAATTCTCCTTCTTGAGTCATCTCAGCTTTTAAAACTTAGGTTTAAAATGACTCAGTGACTTGGCTTCTGGAGATCTTGTCTGCTCTTTGTCGATCTAACCACCCACTAATCTCTCCACCTAACAAATTTTCTTCCCCTTCCCTTCCCCTCTCCCTCCCTCCCTTCCTTCCTTCCTTCCATTCACCCAACCATCATAACTCCTCCCATTTATCTGGTTACCCATCCAACTATATATTCAATTATGCTCACCCATCTCTTTGCCTGTTCAACCTTCTGTCCATTCATTCACTATCCACCAAGCATCAACTCAGATGTCATCTTTCTTGACTACTAAAGCTGTTTAAAACACTATCACATTGTAGGCCTTGTAGTGGGTGTCAAAATCTTAGCATAAAACCTTTTCTCTTAACTTGCTTATGTCTAGTAAAAAGTAGAATAGGAAACAGACACAATTCAATGTGAAGAATGTAATAGAAGTCTGTGTTGGGTGGGTTAGGAGCCCTACTAAGGGAACATCTGGGGAAATCAAGAAAGAAAACAGAATCTCGCTTTGGAGAATGAACAGTTGCCTAACCCTGAGTGAAAACCATCATCTGTGTCCATCATAGAGCTTGCAGCCTATCAGAGCCCAGTGCTCTCATTCTTTAGGAAGGTGGGATTTGCTCAATGTGACAGATGCACTACAGGAATCTTAGTCCACAGCCCTGGAGGGCTAAGTTGGGGCATGGTCTTTGAATATGGTCAAGTAAATTATGACTCTGAAGACTGAGGCCACAAGACCAAACATGGCCCACAAACACCTAGATTTCTCCAGCATAATTTGGCCAGTAGTCTTTAGTGCCTAGTACCCTGTACCCTGTGGTCAGGCTCGAAGTAGAGCACTTTTACTCTGAATCCAACGACAGCCCTAACCTTAGTTTTTCGTAGTCAGCCTTGGCAAATCCATCATGAAGAGAGTGTTCCTCACTGTTCTGGTTACCTGCATAGCACAGCATCTGGGAACTACTAGAATGTGTTCTCCTCATGTTCACCTGAGGCAAGTTTCAAACAGAGGCTTGGAGGTCCTTTTTGTAGATTCCTCTTACCCTTTCCTGTATGAGTCACTGCTCTCACCAATGTAACCATATTCCTAGCAAGGAGCCACTTAAGTGAATAAAGATTTATTTTAGCTCAAGTTTTGAGGAGATAAGTCCATCATAACGGGGAAGGTATCGTAGCAGGAGCTTGCAGATGCTGCTTACCCACATTTCTATGGTTCAGGAAGCAGAGAGAGGAGAATGCCTATGGTCAACTGGCCTCTTTCCACATCTGCATTTTATTGAGTCAGGGACCCTAACCCATAGGATGGTACTACCCACATTCAGGGTGGATCTTTCCTCCTCAGTTAACCCTGTATGGAAATTTCCTCATAGATATACTCAAATATACTCAGATATACTTATTAATGCTTTAGGCATTTTTCAACCCAATAAATATGGCCACTAAAATTAGCCAGCAGGGTCTCCTATTTGTATTACAAGCTGGTGTACAAGAGCAGGGAGTTTGGAGATAATCTTGAGACAAAAACATGTTGTGTTGTCAGTCAACTGCATGGTCCCTCATCCTGGCTGAGGCTCAGGCCTCTCACCTGCAGAGCAGACTTAGTGTCACCTGAATGTGGACTTGCTGTGGGGACATGTGCTAAGACTACAGGGTGCAAAGCATGAGGCAAATTAACATCCTTAGTAAAGGGGAGTGGCTTTTGTCATTGCTCTTATTACTGTCACTTGCAGGGACATTTGATATTTTAAGCTCCGTTGGAATAATCTCATATTTTTCTTCAGGCAGAATTGGCTCACTGATCAGACGAAGCAGATTTACGGTTAAACATGTTTATGAAAAACATGCAGTCATGTCCTTTTTAATGCAGCAGGAAAGCAACTCATTAGGCCTAATTTATTAGGCTGGGAAAATGCTGGAATGAAAACATTCATAAACACAGCAGAGGCCAAGCAATGACCACAGCGCTGTATCTTGAAAGGTTCAGATGCTGTGTTGGAAGAGGGATTGGTGGGGGAGTAGGGGGTGATCTTGAGTGACAATCAAGGCTCCTCAAGATTTGTGCTGAGCAGGGACATCTCTACCCCAGAATCACACCAAGTTGCAATGGACAGGCTCCACGGCACCACTGCCTTTCCCCTTCCTCAGAGAATGGTTAGTTTTGCTTCTTTCTATTCATGCATCTGTCCTTTGAAAATAAAGGGAACCTATGAGTGGTGCATTTGGTTGGTTTTCTCCCACTTAAACCCCTTAGCGTCTGGGCTTTGTAGGGACAGGAGAGCCCCTTCCATTACCTGGCCTCTTTCCAACTCCAGCTTCGGAGCAGCCAGCAGCCAAGATTTATTGGTCAAAGCTGAGCCAACCTCTCCTACCATCTCAGGGTAAAGTCCAGACTCACTGGCTTGTTACTGGGTATAACTCGAAGCCTAGCTGCTGTCCTCAGCTAAGCCTGGTACCCTGCAGAATTTTCTCTGCTCCAGCTGGGATGGTGCACTAGCCAGACTCCTTTGTCTCAGAAGACCCTCTCTAAGTTCCAGATTTCCCTGACAGTCTCCTATTGTTCCTTGAGTTCCAGCTCCACTCCACCACCTCCTAGAGAGGCTGTCTCCCCAGGCCTCTCAGATGAGCATGCAGCTGCCTTAGCAGGTGTCATTCCCTCTGAGAGTCTTTAGGTGGCTCTTTAAGGACAGGTGTGCTCTGGGCATGTGCAGATGAGGCATCTTAGCCTCACAGTACACATCGGTGCGGAGGTGGGGTGGGGGGTGATGCATGACTTTTGGGGACTCCAAACTTGAAATCTGTATTTTCCTCAAAGTTAATTGAATTGCCTTTTCCTCCCAGGTCAGAGCTAAATTCCATGTTATATTTTCTTTTACTTACTTACCACTTTGAGGTGGTCCCTCCCCTCTATGGTATAAAAGCTACTGTTAGTGACTTCATCTCTGATTCTTTGTTTCATCAAGCACGTGTATTCTGAATATTGGTTGAGGCTGTGAATGAGATTCATTGCTGAGTTTATTCTTGTTTATGGATTGTGGTGATGTTATTATGGTTATTAATGTCAGTTTTTCTCTCCTCCCCCCCAGCCATTGGCACCTTTTAAATTTGTTTTGTTTTTGTTTGTTTGTTTTTGTTTGTTTTTGTTTTTTGTTTGTTTGCTTCATTTTCTAAAAGATAGCTTTGAGTGATAGACTTAACAATTTTGTTCTAGGCCTGGACTGAAGTAGCACCCTGTGCTCTCCTGCACCTTTTGTGAACATGGACAAAGGTGTTCAGCGATTCCACGAGCTAAGGGGAGCAGGAGGTGTCAGTTACCCTTCTGATTGCTGTGACAAAATGGAGGGCAAAAGTAACTCATGGAATGCACATTGACTTTGGCCCCTGCTTTCCAAAGGGATACAGCTCTTCATGGCAAGGGAGGTAGGGGTGGGAGCATGAAGCAGCAAGCATGCAATCAGGAAGCAGAGATGCATGAATATTGACACTCACCTCACTTTCCCCTTTATTCCTTCTTATTCAGCTCAAGACTGCAGCTTAGGTGCTGTGGAGATAGGGAGCAGGTCATCCCTCTTCCTTTAAAACTCTCTAGAAAAACCCTCAAAGGTACACCCAGAGCTACACCCCCCAGGTGATTCCAAGTCCAGTCAAGTTGACAACAAAAACCATCTCAGGAGGCATCAAGGTTGGTCTCCACTGGGGCGCCTTCTCTCTAAACTGAGGCCCCTCTACCAACAGAACAGATTTCTGACATCTGCTTCTGGTTTGGTGTGTCCTCCTTAGTAGGTACAATCAGTGACTGTGACCCCTGCCCTTTGAGAGCTTATAGCTACAAAAGCAGACCGTGACTTGTTTTGAATGGTTTACTTATAAAAATGAGATGGAGAGTGGGTTCCGGATAGCTTGGCCATGAGGATGAAATAAGGTTACTTGGTCCCTGTATCCACCAGAATCTCAGTGCATGCTCTTCCCTCACCCCATCCCTCTTTCTAACTTCATCTCTCCCTCCTTCCCCTCCTCTTTGTCCCTCCCTCCTCCTTCAGCCCTCCCCAACCCCACTATCTGCTCCGTTGTCTCTTAGTTTTAAAAATGTAAAGTTGGGATAGAAATCTTCTAGTTAAAAAGTTCAAACCAGTTCCTTTTAAATAAATAGAATCAAACACCATTTTTTTTTTAAAAGCAGGATATTGTTTGGAAACCTAAAGAAATATGTGTCTTTGCAAGGAGGAAGGGCAAGATTCCTGTGTCTTCTGCCCTGGGAGCAGTAGCGTTAAAATAGGATTAGAGGCCATCAGAGCTGCTTCTTAATTTCTATTTTAGCTTCCACCATACAGCTTAGTGCATGGTGAGGTGCTTTTTCCAGAGCAGAAACTTTCCTTGGCCGAGGAAAGGCGAGAATAAATACTTTTCCTGGGATGACTCCATCACCGGTGCCCTCTTTCCAACATTCCCCCACACTGGAATTTATGTTTAAAATCCAAGTGAACTGAGAGCCACTGACTTTCTCCAGCAGACCCTTTGCAGGGGTTTTGCGGTGCAAAGCCAGAGATGGTCTCTTTTAAGGCTGAGCTAGCTCAATGTGTATGCCTCTTTCCTCCTGTCTGGACTAATGCTGCTCCACACCGGCCAGTCCTAGTCATAAGTCCTACTCATACAAGCTACCTTTCCTGGCCCAGGTAAAGCTGCATCTCCTCCTCTTGGAAGCCTTCTATGATTTTTCCCACTCCACAAGTTTCTTTTCTGAGAGCTTTCAAAGCTCCCTCTGAAATAGGGATGGATGTCCTTGTTCTTCCAGCATCTTAGCCTTCCTCTCCAGCTGGATTTGAACTCTCCTCTTGAACGCATGTATGTTAGGGGTACATGGGCCTCGGGACAGGCCATTGTAGGGGTGGAGAGTGGTGGAGTTAGGTGAGGAACTTTATTTCTGTGCATGTGCAACCCAGAGCTCAGCAATATGTATGGACCAGGTAGGCAGTTGATCCCTGTGACTAGGAACTGGCTGCTTGTTTTCCTCCAAGTCAGAGTCAAAGAGGTAGTTTCCTCTCACTATTTCATTACTGACATATTTATATGCCTGATGAAAAGGCGGAGAAATCTATTGTGTTTTAATGTGTGTACTATGTGCTCTGGCTGCTTGTGGAAAATAATGAGGTTGGCTCACAGTAAAGAGTTTGCAATAAGGCTATTTATGTGGAAGTAGACATGGAAAGCCATTGTGTTAGAAGGAGTTAAAATTATAATACTGCCTGAAATAATAATAATAATAATAATAATAATAATAATAATAATAATAATGATGATGACGATGACGATGATGGTGATGATGATAATTATTGGAAGGACTATGGAGGTCTATCGGGCAGGCTGTCCTGGAATGTGTAATATCTTGTCATTTGAGAGAATAAGACTAGAGAGAATGGTTTAAATAAGTGCACACTGTTTACAGAAGAAAGGATTTCCATAAATAAGATGTGAGTAGGGTCACAGAGGATGATGGGGACACTCAGGGGTAGGGTGTGCCTGGATCTCGGGATTTGGGTGAGTGTTTCAAAGAGTGTGATCCTGAATTTAGGAGGCTCCAGTGGTAAATTATGGCTTTATTTTTAAATGACTGTATTTGCTTATCATTGAAATGATTTTGGTGTTGAGTCAGCCTTTAATCTTCAGTGAGGCCTTGCTGATAGGTCCCATCTCTTGTGAAAATTATATGACTAGATATATAAACCCTTTTTTAGGATTAGTTGACTTTACATTTTAGGCACTATTTAGATATGATTTGTATACATTATTTTTACATGAATGTTATTGATAGAATGTGAACAGTAACATGTGTCCCCTTTGCAGAAGGCTGTAGATAGGACCGAAAGAGTGGCTGGTTGTAGACATTTTGTAGGAGTCAGGTTAAGCAAAGCAATGCTACAGGGACAAACAATCCCCAGCTCTCAGTAACCCAATATAAAACACGTTTGATTTCATGCTTATGATCATGCTCAACATGGACAGTAATGAGGAAATGCCCATCACAGTCACTGGCCAGAAGTTGCATCTTAGCATGTGCTCCCATGATCACCAGGGTGGAGGGCAAACATGGTGGACTCCATGCTGACCTTCTGCATATGATGCATGCCGCTTCTGCTCAATATCATTGGCCAGATCAAAACACAGTACCACATCCAACTTCAAAGAGAGCTGAGAAAGGCAAAGTTATCATGGACTCCCAGAAGACCGGGATGATTGTGGGCATGTTTAGTGCAGGCATTATTGTTTGCTCTAGAATTTAAAATGCTTGTGGTTTCTTCCAAACAGATATGAGTGTTCCATTCTTCAGCTAAACAGAATCCTTGCATACTAAGCTACAAAGAGCCCTTGGCCATATTGGAATGTTTAGAGCTCAGCAAGTTAACCTCACAATGCAAACAGAAGCTAGTGTGCTGTTTGCTAGCAATTGAAGAGAGCATAAAGATGTATCTTACTATCATCTCCCACTGACCATTGCTGGTTGTTTCAGGGAGCCTTGTATAAAGAATTCAATGTGGGATTTACAGACTATGAGATCTGTGATTGATTAGTGATGTCTGACATGGGAAAAGAAAGCAGAAGCCAGGTCTTTGTCATTCTTGATCAGTTTTGTCTCTTGGATGGAAACACAGAGGCTAATGAGAGGATTTGTCTATAGAGAGCCAGATGGGGAATGGTTTACAAACACCTTTTCTCTTGGCATATATTCAGGAGCCTGGTCAGAACTTAGGAAGGATTCACCCCGGTACACATTGTTCTATCATTGGGTACTCTCCTTGGTTGGTCCAACCAGGCCTGTGTATTTTCATTCCTCTTTGGTGGTGACAGATAACCCAGCTTCCCGAAGATCCAGACAGGAAGCTGTTTCTCAGCTTCCCACAGGCTATCCAGAAAGACTGCTAAACAACTCATCCAGCCAGTTCTTTCCCAAAATACCCACTCCCGTTTAAAAAATGGAGGCTTATATAATTCTTCAAGCAGCCTCGCCCATTTCCCTTCTTGCCTAGATGCCATGGCTGTCACTGTGTGGTTAGGATCTCAGGAAGCCGTGGAGAATCATGTGGAAAGAGTTGAAATCTGGAGCCACATAGCCAGGAGGTCTGTTTCATTCATGATGGAGCTGGGTCCCGCTCAAGGGCTGAAGACTTTCTTCTAGATGCTCTAATATGTCTGGTTGGTTTGACTCTCATATATTTGCTTTAAGCAGGAGGCCAGTGGCTGAAATTCAGAAGTTGCTTTTCATGTGGGACCTTGTCACACCCATTTTATGTCTGGGTTAAGGCAGGATGTGACCTGGAGTGAGAACTCTGGTACATTTCCTCAAATTAGTATCTACTAAGACAGCTGGCAGCACAGCCTGTGCATGCCCTCCTTACTCTCTGGAGCATTCGTGAATAGAGGCTGAGGGTATGCATCATTTAGAAGGAGAGATAGATTTTTCTCAGTGAATCTCATTATCATAAAGAAGAGAAGGAACTGTCTTAGGGAGAAGAAAAGTGACAGAGAGACCAGCCTAGGGCATGTACATTTATAATATCTTACGGAGTTATGAGAGCCTTTGAGAGATAGGTCTTATTTATGCTGAGGGAAACTGAAGCTCACTTAAATTGAAATATTTTCCATCTTGTCTTCATTCGGGTAGTCAGGGTTCAAGGGTGAGCTGGCCTAACCCCCACAGGTTTCCTCCGATATGTTCAGAATCAAGCTAAAGACATTTAAAGTGCCCAGCTGCCTGAGTGGGGAGAGCAAGGCTCAGCCTGGATTTTTCTCACCCATTGTTAATCCTCCCTTCTTGGCCTCTGAGCAGAGCTTTCCTGGAATTGTGTGGAACTGTACAAAGGCAGTATACCCTGCTTCTGCATGTGTCTGTTCCCAGACTGGCTTTCCTGTGTTTAATCTGGAATTCTCCTGGGCAGTGGTATCCCATGGTAGTTTAGCTACTCACACTGGCCAGGGGAAAGTGGGCAATCTATTCCGTATAAATACTGTGAGCCACATGTCTTTCCAACTGCAAAATACAATGCAGGCAGAGCCCAGGATTTCTCTGGCCTGCATACATTTCCAGAGGGCTGGCAGCACAGGGCAGGCTTTATATTCTTCTTTCCTGGGATCTTCTGATCTTAGGACCCTGCTTCCCATAGGTCAGGCTCCCCTACCCAGATACCCTGAACCATAGTCAGTCCCACCTGATAAAGGGAGTGGTAGTTGGTCATTAATAGAGAGGGCAGGCACAGCTACTTACTAGCTATGTGACTCTGAGATGCCTTCTAAACTTTCTAAGCCTCAATTTCTTCATCTGTAGACTAGGGTGGTAATAACTAGTAAAAGCTGCTGGATCTAGACTTGATTCCTGAGGATTTGGGAGCAAGGAAACTTTAGTCCAAATCCCCATCTTTTTCCAGCCTCAGTTTTCTCACCTGTAGAATGGACAGAAAATAGTCCTTTGTCAACCAAACTAAGGAACATAAACAAGGGAACACTCAGGACAACTTGTCATTTGATGAATGCTAAACTTTTTTGATATTCTCATTTTATTGCAATCAGTGTCTGTTACTCAAGGTAGTTCTGAAGTTCAAACACACTGAAAGCCCAAAAGTACCTACTGTGAAACGTAGAGCACAATACATAGACTCCAAGGTCAGCAGATTTAGACTTCATGAAAGGGTGTGAAGTCTTTGAGAAGGCAGTGATAAGAAAGTAACTGTACAAGTAGCAGGTTCTGTGCTGGTTGCTGAGAATTAACTAATAAATTAATATTTACTATACATATACAGTAGGCATGCATTCATTGTACATTGTACATTGTGTTTCATTAAAGACATTCCATGCAAGTATGCCATGCACTTTGACCATGTGCAGCTGTTATACTCTTCCCCCTCTCACCATATCCACTCCTGCTGGTCTCCTTCATTCCTTGAGACAGTTTCACGTCTACTCTCACGACACATGTGCATAAAAGACTTTATGTCTCTATAAAATAAATCTAGGACCCATGAATGAGTGGAAGCATGTGCATGTGATGCTTGTCCTTCAGAGCCTGACTTATCTCACTTAACGTTTTCACCTCCAGTTGCATTCGTTTCCCAGAAAATGGCATGATTTCCTTCTTGTGGCTAAAACCTCTGCTTTCTCTCTTACTCTTTCTGTCTCCTGTCTCTCTGATTCTCTGTTTCTGTCTCTCACTCTCCCTTCCCCTGTGTGTGTGTGTGCATGTGTATATGTTCCTTTGGATATCTTTCTAGGAGTGGCATAGCTGGGTCATATGGTAGTTTTATTTTTAGTTTTTTGAACATGATCTATACAGATTTCCATAATGACTACCCAAGTTTGCATTCCCACCATCAATGAATAAGGATTTTTATTTCTGTACATCCTCATCAGCGTTTGTTGTCATTTTGATGGGAGTGAGATAAGATCTAGACATAGTATTAATTTTCTTTTCTCTGATAGAGTGATATTAGACACCATTTATATATTTTTTGCCATTTGTATTTCAGCCTTTGAGAACTAGCTATGCATTTTGTTAGTACTGTTGGTCTTAGTGCTCTGGTGCTATGAAGAGACCCCATGACCACGGCAACTCTTAAAGGAAAGCATTTAATTGGGGGCTTGCTTAGTTTCAGAGGGTTAGATCATGATCATCATGGCAGAAAACAGACAGGCATGGTGATAGAACAGTAGCTAAGAACTTCACATCCTGATTCTCAGGCAGCGGGCAGACAGAGAGAGAGAGAGAGAGAGAGAGAGAGAGAGAGAGAGAGAGAGAGAGTCAGAGACAGAGACAGACAGAGAGAGACAGAGAGACAGAGACTGGACATGATGGAACCTCAAAGTACACCCCCTAAAAGGTTGAATGTAGTGGTCTGAATAAGTTCGTCCCCCACAGACTCATGTGTTTGAATGCTTTGCCCATAGGAAGTGGCACTATTAGAAGGCGTGGCCTTGTTGGGATAGGTATGGTCTTGTTGGAGTGTGTTACTGTGCAGGCGGGCTTTGAGATCTTCCATGCTCAAGCTCTACCTAGCATGGGGAATTCCAGATTCCTGGCTGCCTTCAGATCAAGACCTAGAACTCCAAGCTCTATCTTCAGCACCATGTCTGCCTGCACCCTGCCATGCTTCCCACCATGATGATAGTGGACTGAACCTTTGAAACTGTAAGCCAGCCCCAATGCAGTGTTTTTCCTCATAAGAGTTGCCATGGTCATAGTGCTTCTTCACAGCAATGGAAATCCTAAGACCTCCTCCAACAAGGTCACACCTCCTAATCTTCCCAAACAGTCCATCAACTGGTGACTAAGCATTCAGACATATGAGCCACTCTCATTCAAACCTGCACATTGACTGATTGTATTGTTTTATTCCTTGACATTTAGCTTTTATGAGTTCTTTGTATATACTAGACACTAATCAGATGTACAGGTAGCAGAGCTTTGCTCCTGCTTGTTAGGCTGTCTTTTCCCTCAATCCATTCCTTTGTCGTGCAGAAGCTTTGTAACCTGCACTGAAAATGTCTCTGCTTTGTCAGTTCTTCTTTCTGTTTCTTGTGCTGTTTGGATACCATTCAGAAAATCCTTGCCAAAAGAAGAAAAACATACATACAAACAAAAAACCCAGCTGAAATGGCACACACCTTCATTCCCAGTACTTTGGATACATTGAATTGGAGGCCAGCCTGGTCTACAAAGTAAGTTCAGGACAGCCAGGGCTATACAGAGTAACCCTGCCATGAAAAAAAAAAAAATCCAAACAAACACCCAACCAAATTTAAAAAGATTCGGGCAGTGGTGGAGCATGCCTTTAATCCTAGCACTTGGGAGGCAGAGACAGGCGGATTTCTGAGTTTGAGGCCAGCCTGGTCTACAGAGTGAGTTCCAGGATAGACAGGGCTATACAGAGAAACCCTGTCTCGAAAACCAAAAAAAAAAAAAAAAAAAAGGAAAAAATTTTTTTAAAAAGAAAGAAAATCTTCACTTACACCTATGTATGCCTAGATCTTGAAGTATTTTGCTTATAATTTCCTATAGTAATTTCAAAGTTTCATTCTTTGTCTGTGACAATCCATTTTCCAGGCACCATTTGTTGAAAAGGCTTTCTTCCTTCTAGTATATGTTTTTGGTATATGTATAAAAATTCAGGTGGCCGTAGATGTGTGGCTTTATATTTGGTTCTTCTGTTCCATTGACCTAGTTTATTTATCGTCTGTTTCTGTGTTGGAGCCAGTTGTTTTGTTATCAGGATTCTTTAGTGTAACTTGAAATCTGGCATGATGTTACCCTCAACAGTTATCCTGAGGATTGCTTTGGGCATTTGGAATAGTTCCATTCTGTATTAAGTGTTTTTTCTTTATATTTCTGTGAATTTTTTTATTAGAATTTTGGTGTGGATTGATTTGAATCTATGGATTGTCTTACACATACAGCCATTTTAATAATATTAATTCTGCCAATTTGTGAGCATGAGTGGTTTCATCTTATAGAATCTTCTCCAGGGTTCTAAGTGTTCATTGTGGAGGGCTTTCACTTTCTTGGTTGGTTATTTGTGGAGGCAGTTATGAATGGGGTTGTTTTTCAATGGTTTCTAATTTGGAGACTTTGTTATTAGTATATAGAGCAGATTTGTGTATGCTGATTTTGTATTCTGCTACTTTGTAAAAAAATTTGATCATTTATAAATGATGGTACCTTTAGGGTCTTTCATGAATAGGATCAAGTTATGTACAAATAAGGACACTTTAACTTCTTCCTTTTCTATTTGTATAACTTTTATTTCCCTTTCTTCTCTGCTTGCTTGGGCTAAGGCTTCAAGTGGTACAATGAGTGAAAATGTGGAAATGGGTATCCCTTGTCTAGTTTCTGATGTTAGTAGAACTGCTTTGATATTTTATCCTTTTAGTATGACACCACCTATAGATTTGTTGTATGTAGCTTTCATTATGTTGAGATATAGTCTTCTCTTGTTTGATTCAGTTTTATTGTATCAAAGGTCTTCTCTGCATCTATTCAGGTCATGTGCTTTCTGTTCTTGAGTTTGTATGATGTTATAAATGTATTGTTTTACATGTGTTGAGCTATCTTTGTGTCCTTGATCATGGCACATGGTCATTCTAATGCTTTGTTCAGTTCAGGTTACAAGTACTATGTTGAGAATTTTGTATCTATGTTCATCACAGAGATTGGCCTAAATTTATTTTTCTTTCTTTTTGTTGAGTCTTTCCAATCCAATTTTAGTGTCAGGGTAAACAAGGAATTTTTAAAGTAATTTTTTCATAGAATACATTTTGATCATCTTTTTCCCTTCCCCCAGTTCTTCTAAGATCCTCTCTACCTCCCTACTCACTTAATTTTATGTTCTTTCTCTTCCTCAAAACAAAAGACAAAAATAAAAATCAATACAAATAATCTAAAAAACAAACAAACAAAAAACCCCAATAAGACACTAAAAAAAAAAAACCAAACAAAAACCCTCAAACTAAAAATGCACACACACACACACACACACACACACACACACACACACACACACCACACACAAGAAACACATGGAGACCATTTTGTGTTGGCCAGCTACTCCTAAGTGTCATGCTTGCCTCAGTGTAGCTGATATATTCAGTAACACTCCACAGGAGAAAACCAGTTTTCCCTTTTCCAGCAGGCTTCAATTACAAATAGCTTCTTGATTAGGGGTGGGACTTTAGATCTACTTTCACCTTCCAGTGTGAAGATCTTGTCTGGTTTGGACCTGTGCAGGTCTTGTGTGTGCTGTCACACTCTCTGTGTTCATATGTGCATAAGTCCTGTTGTGTCTGCATGATACTGTTTCCTTGGAGTACCCCATTACCTCTGCCTCTTACAATTTCTATGCCTCCTCTTCCACATAGACCCCTGACATTTAAGCGGATGGGTTTAATAAAGACATCCCATTTAGGGCTGAGTGCTTCAAAGTCTCTTACTCTCTGCACATTGTCCAGTTCTGACCCTGGATATATTAAAAATAAAAATTCTCTTCTAGTTTATGGAATAACTTGAGAAGAAAAGGCACGGTAGAATTTAGATATTGAGGATTTAGAGATGGAATTCATGATCCTCATTCTCCATTGGAGCAGATAAGCTCTTACTGAGACAGCCCCTGACAGCACGGGGTGAGGATTGTGATGGTTCACACTCAGGATAGCACATGGACAACTTCATTCTCCACTGGCTTATTGTAGTCACAAACTTTAAATTCTGTTTCATTTTATTCCTGGAAGTTTCATATGCCAATGTTGTCAGTGACCAGAAAGACAAACAGATCAAGTTGAAGGACCTTGATGAGAAATTATGACCCTTATATAATTAAGAGCCACGAGGTTAAATGACTCCAGTAGGAACGAAGCATGAGAGCATTTGTATTCAGGAAGAGGTTTGGGTTAAAGAGGTAGGCAAAGGCAAGGACACCAGCTTGGATGTTTTGCCCTTAACCAAGTTAAACAAAAGAAAATACAAGCAAGAATTTCAAATAGGGGTCAGACACAAGAAATCTTCAAGAGAAAAGTTAAAAAGTTTTGTTCAGGAAAATGGAATGTCAGGCTCCTACTTGGGGTGTGAGGTAGGGAAGTGTGTTGAGTGGAGATGGGGTGAAACCAAGGTTGATACACAAATCCGTTAGGTCTCCTCCCTTTTTTGGTCACTTAGATGTGCCCATGAGTCAATAGTACAAAGCTCGGGTTGACAGGAGATGGAGTGTGGAGCTTTACTCAGGGGATGGATAACTCTGGGTGGCAAATTCCTAAAACAATCTCCAGCTGTGCCTTTTTGCCTTCTCTTGGGATTACAAAGAGGTACATGTCAGAAATTCTTGGAGGCTCTTGAACTTTGTAGGGACCATCATAGTAGGGGTGGTTTCCAGCTGTCACTGAGTGCTCAAAGCCAGTTTTCTTTCCCTCCTTGGTTATTGATACTTGAGACCCTAGTTCAGTGATTGGATTACTTCTTCTACAAGTTGGGAGGAAACGGAAGTGTGCCGACTTGTTCCAGTCTTACCTGGATGGAATCTGGTAGTTTATGAAGCCATGGTACATCCATTGGCTTTGATGGGTGTTCCGGTTAGGACAGAAACTCTATGGATATCCTTATACAGAGATGCCTGATAGGGATCTTCAGTAGATGATTAACTTCCATTAACTTCCATGTTTTGCCAGAGCCGGATCTCTCCTGTCCTTAGAATGGTCTTTTGGTGACATGCATGCCTTTCTCTGCTGCTGCCCCTTAGGGTCACCACCTCAGAGACTTTGCAGGAAGTGAAGGTGATGGATGGTTGTAATGATCTCATGGTGTTTTGATGGTCCTCTCATGTGTACAATCATAGTCCTGTCCCTTTCCAAGGTAAACCTAGCCTGTGCCAGGCAGCAGGTCCTCTAAGCAGGGGACCAAGTTCCCTTTGGCCAGGGTATCTCAAGCCTCCCCTTCAGCACCTACCATCTGGCTCTCAAGCAGAGTCTGTTTTCACAAGCCTCTGCCTTCTTTCATTTTCCACAGCAGGAAAGAAGAGATTATGGACAAGCCAGGAGCAGAAAACTTGGATCTGACTTTAGCAAAGTCATAGTCTTTGACATAGTCACTTGCTGGGTGATGTTGAGCATGATAGAGGGGTTCAGTGTTTGAGAAGCAAATACAGTCGCTTGGCTAATGGTTTGGCTTTCTTCCCCTCCTCATGTCACTTGTAGCATAAAAGGAAGCTATTTTCAGTCTGAGAACAACTCTGCCCCCAGTGTGGTGCCATTTGGTTCATAGTCTATGACTGACTTCCATCTGCTGCCACAGAGAACACCTCACTTTGCAGCCCCTCAAGCAGATGGCCAGGAGGGAGAGCCAAATTTGGGAAATAGGCAACCAAAGTGAGAACATGGGCTGGGAGTTGAGCCTTGCAGGAGCTACTGTGGATGGTGTGGTCCTGACAAACATTGTCTAATATTTCTGAAGCTAGGCTATCTTATATCCCAAAGCAACAACAGCAAAAGTCAATTCCATTTTACACCGAGGGATGGAATGGGAAAGAATAGGACTCCAGGAGGGAACTGAGAGTGGGGCTGTCATCGTTTCTTGTGGAAATGAGAGTGTGTGGGTGTTTCTTTCCCTAAGAGTGTTACTCTGTGGGTTCTTGTGCATGTTTGAAGCTAAGTACAAGACACACCATGGATTAGAGCCAACTTCAGGTGCAGTGGGACTCCTCAGATGGAAAGAAAGGACCAAAGTGTCTACTCCAGTGACACCTTTGCTGTTGACTCCACTAGGGAAATTTCTTGTGGCAGGGGAAGGCCAGACTTAGGACAGGGATGAGGGCAGGAGACCCTCGCCATAGCTGGAGAACTTTTCTAACTTATTCCCATAGAGCTACAGCTCAGCTGGCAGAGCCCTCCTTCCTCCCACAGACCCCAGGGGTCCACTCCTTTCTCTTCTGTAATCCTGACACTACCCATACTATCCCCAGACCTCCCCTACCTTGAGGACAGATGTGAGGTGACTTTGTTCTTCTATCTCAATCCCACAATAGGTTCCTAACAAGCCAGATGTGGACAGATCTCAACAGGTTTACTAATTGTCATGATGTCGAGGGAGTCACTAGGCATGCCCAGTGAACTGTGTCTCATTGTACCTGATCCCCCTTTCTCAGATACAAGAGTACAGTCCCAGTGTTATCTACTCCAGACCAGCAACTTCCCCACCTGGAGTGTGCAGTGCAGGCTCTTCCCCTGGCACTGTTCTGGGACACATCCACAAATTCCAGTCTCCTGTCTTCTTACCAGGTGGCAAAGCATTATATCTAGTTTTATTAACTCATAATTCATTCATAGTTTGAAAAACCCTTACTAAATGGCAAGGACTCATTGGGTTTTTTTTAAGCTGCAAAACATTTATTTCTAGTTCTTATCTTATTATGTCATGTAGAACTTCTAGTACAAGGTTAAAGGGTATGTGATAAAATATGACATTTGTCGCATTGTTATTAATTACATCAGGAACTCTTCAAGTTTCTTATCATTTAGGATAATGCTGGTTGTAGATTTTCTTAAGCATGAATATTGAAAAATGACTCATTGGTTTTTACTATTGATCCCCTTAACCTTCTTGAGTTAGCCAGGGTCCGTACTTCATTTTCAGGTTCCCGTGTGATCAGGGAGTCCATTTTGACAGAGGCCCACCCTTCAGAAACTGATCTTCATGAACCTGTGAAGAAGCATGTTCTTCTGAAAAACCAGCTTTGATCAATTTGGGTTGAGATATAGAATGTTCTCCAGCTAGTGTGAGCCTTGACAATAACTTCCATCTTCATTTAGGTTTACATGTTTTCTTCATCAGCTAAGTAGTAGCAATGAGCTCCAAGACTGCATATATGTTTTATCTCCTGGGTTTTCAGGAAAAGTCTGTACTGCAGGTTGGTTTAGTCTTGGTTCTTCACTGATGACAAAGAAAATCACTGAATGTGGTATACCACGTATGAGGTGGCTACCTGGTCACTATAGGATGCCCATGAGTTATGTGGAAAATCTCCTCCAGTAACTTTCTGTAAACCTATATCGGCATCACCATCAATTCACAAATGGAAAAACCGAGGCTTGGGGAAATTAAATGATGTGGTGAAGGACTTACATGTATCGGGGTAAGATTTAAGTTCATGACTCCAAGGCTCCTCTGCTCAGCTCCACCCTCAGTGAGGCAGCCATTATTTTCTCCTTTTATTCTTGGAAATGGTCATAAGAATTTCCAGGACAAGGCTGGGCTGCAAAGGCCACTGTCTGACCTGCTATTTAAACCACTCCAAATGCTGAGTACCTGCCAAGCCACAGTACACATGGCTAAGGTTCAAACAAGTAAGCTAGTCCATTGCACTTTCATTAGCATCTGGGATAAGAACAAAAGTCTCCATCAGCCAGTCTGCACTGGAGCCAGGCCACTGACTTCTGGCTGGCCAGAGATCTCAGGTATCCTTCAGGCCAGAGGAACTGCAGGGCATGAGGGGACTTTCAGACTCTGAGAATGCTCCTTTCCTCACTAAGATCTGTGGGTAGTCCTCCCATGAAGCTGTTTGGTTGCTCCATGACTTGATCAGTGCAGGCTATCTGAAGGTGCATGTAATATGCTCAGTGCTGTTCAAACACCTCAAACACTAGGTAAGTGTGGAGCTGGTGCATATTGTTATATACATTATTATATATTATTGTCATACACATTTTGTACTTCTTACAAAAGTTATTTCTTGTCAAGTAAACAGGTTGGGTAATTTTGGTATCTGCTCAAGTATTCTTTGCTCTTTAGGACCCTGCAGACTTTCTCATGCATAGTGGTCTCTATAGCCCTGCATTCTGAGTCTTACTTTGAGATAGGAAGGAAGGTATTTCCATATAGCTTCATGTCCGTCATTAATGTTGCCACACTGTGTGAGTTATGTCATGGCATTTGGGGTTCTTTTGGGTTAGTGGTATGTAGATTGAGCTGTGGCTTCATACAGAAGTTCATTTTCTCAGGGTGTAGTTGAGAGAGAACAAAGATCTGAATGTGAGCTTCAGATCATGAAAGCCCCTCGGCCTCTAAATTCTACAGACCTCAGATCAGAGTTTCCAGCTGCAGCTGCTGTACTTAGGACAGATTGTGTGTCGAAGCAGGGGTCAGAGGTGACAGTAACCGGCACAGTTTGGTCTTTGACCTTCATTGGTGTAGTTTGAATGCTTTCTAATGCAACATTCATTCTTCAGGGTGAGGTCCACAGTCTCTACTGCTCTGTCTTTCATTTGTCACCTACACATTCCCTACTTAAGGGTCATTCTCACAGGTAAGTCTCTTGCCAGTTCTTAAGTGGAAGTTGTGCCATATGTCCAGAGTTCCACAGTAAGAATCAGGACTGAGGTTGGTGTTTGTCTTTCTAAGGTCAGGCTCTCCCCTTCAAACCCATTGTGCTATAGCCAATATTGGTGTTTGTCTTTCTAGGGTCCCAATGACAAACTCATTCCATGACCCCAAAATACTTAACTCAGAATTCTGTACCTGGGACAGGAGGATGGGTGGGAGTCAGAGAGGAAGGGGGAGTGGGAGGAGGGAGAGAGGGAGGAAAGGAGGAAAAGGAGGGAGGAGGAGAGAAAGAAGCTCCTTTCTGACCAGCCATCAAGCAGTGACTAGAAGATGAAGGGAAAGTAGCTTATTGACAGTTAGCCTGATTGATGATTTTTAATACAAAGTCAAAGACAGTGAATGATCTGTATAGCACTTTAAAAACCCTAGTCCTCCCTCTTTGGAAAAAAAATCTCAGAAAAAAAAAACCTAACAAGTCCTAACAGGAGCAAGCATGTTACTTTTGTGCTGACAGTTAAGGAAAGACATACCAACACACCTGGGGTGTGGAAACACTTTGATAAACTTTAGTAGAAAGGAAGTTAGAATGAAGACCTCCTTCCATTCCTTCAAGAACACCAGACTTCTACCATAGCAAAATTAATGCAGCAAATCACAAGTCTGGCCAGTCCACAATCTATCTAAACTGTCCATTACTCCCCTCATCTTTTGGGAGAGATGTAGCCAGGAATTTGAGTCATCTGGCAGGATCTCAAATGGGAGGCAGGGAGTGAAAAGAGGTGTAATCAAAGGGTTAAAGGAGAGAAAAGAAAAAAGGATTTATTACTAAGAAAAGCACTTAAATTTGTCCTAAGACTTCTTCAGAACATGGGCCTCAGGAACTGATTCCAAAGCTGGATACAAAGGTTCAGTCCAAATATCACACTGTTTAAGATACAAAGACCATTTGGGTCACTGTATCATCAAGCTTCTCAATTTGAAAGATGTAGCTTGATTGCTGGACCTCATATTTTAAACAATACCTTTTGTTTGCAGAGTAAATTAATTCCCCTCCCTTCTTTCTTCAGTCAATATATCCCTGGTGATATAAATAAGCCTTTCCAGAGTATTCAAGAAATTCATGATCTAAGAAAATAACAATAACTTGTCGGGTATGGGTGACTTCATGTTTGTTTCAGCCTGTGTTGCATGAAAAAAAAATGTCTGTAATAGATTTGTTGAGTAGCAGGCCTCCACAGGAGTGGTCTTCAATAGACTTAAGATTTGCTTCATGCTTCCAAGATAGTTGAATCCATCTAGGCCTGAAACTGAGCAGGTATCTAGAGATTGGAATTACAGTCTGGGTTCTGAATCGTTCCCCCTTTTTTAATTGAGACATAATAATTTTACTTATTTACGGGGTATGTTTTCATATGTGTATATGTTGAGATTAGTCAATGTTATAGAGATACATGAATAATAAACTCTACCATCACACAGCAGGGAGAATGCAGTTGACAAGTTCTTAGAATTCTAAAATATCTAGAAAAGATGGTTTGAACATCTCATCACAAAGAAGTGGATTGATTTTTTTTCTTCTTCTGAGAAATCTAGTCCCTTCCTCTTCTCCACAGAGAATTGTTGATGAAATTATAGGAGCAAACAGTCTCTCGGCAGCCATACTGGGATTCTCTGTAGGGCACACAATCCACATCCCACCACTGCCCCAAGCCTTCTGCGCTCTCCAAATGCCCCAACCTCATACAGCATGTGCTATGATATGGTCGTCTTTATCCCTGCCTCTAAATACTTGCCATTGCCTTTGTCCCTGGCAATCGATCAGTTCTCAGTGGTGAACTGGGCTCTCCCTTTATTTCCTTTTGCCACTTGAGCATCCTATGGTGTCAGTTGGTCACTGAGCCACCTAACCTGTTTCTTGAGGGTGCATCTGCATTGCCTTCTCCCATTGACCAGCCCCTTGCTTTCACTGCTATGTTGAGGTTCATTCAAATGCCACTGCTGGCTCCCATAGTTCTTGGGCTACCCTGCTGCTACCTTTGGCATACTTCAGGTCTGTAGTCCTCAAACTGTTCTGTGGAGTTCCACCATAACCACCAAAGTTTCTCAGGTATTTTGGAGGAAAAAAAAAGCCAACTGGACTCCACCCAAGTTCAAGCAAAGTAGGTCTCCCCTCGACCTGTAAAGTCTTGGGAGGTTGTGGGGAGTTAGAACTAGGCTGTGTAGCTCAGGCTCCGGTCCACATCGGGATGTGACTAGATGGTCTACTATGGCATATCATAGCAGAGGGAAGAATCTCCAAGGGTCAACTAAACACCTCCAGAGAGTACTGGGCTTGTGCATGGAAAGTGGAGAGTCTGGTAGACCACTTCCTTCATGCAAGTTCCCCAATGATCAGTCCCCTCTAAAAGCCCCAGGCCTTTCTCTAAGAGAAATGTTTGCTTTTCTCTAAGAGCCTCTTACAAACTCATACATCTTAACCCAGCACCCCAGAACACAGACATGTGTCTGAGTGTGTCTATATGTGTGTGTCTGTGTGTATATGTGTGTCTTTGTGTGTCTGTGTGTGTGTCTGTGTCTGTATGTGCAAGTGTGTGTGTCTCTCTGTGTGTGTCTCTCTCTGTCTGTGTATGTGTGTGTGTGTGTCCCCAGTGAGTGACAAGTCTTGGTCCTGGTCACACCTAGCCCAGTGTTCATGTTCTAAGGGGATCTGGGTCAACTCTGTCTAGAATCCTGTTAGCCTTCTCATCTGTCCGTGGTCAGTGCTGACGGCTTTCACATCCACCAAGAAGCTTTCTTTGTTCAGCACTTCTGTTATCAATTGCTTAACATTCTGTAATTTCGTTTCTTTCATATCTGTTGAACCAAGTTCAACTTTCTGCAGTAATTACCACCACCATGGAAAGCCCCAACTGAAACTGCAATCACAGCCCCTAAGATGGCCTGCTGAGAGCCATCCTTATCCCTTAGGGGTCAGCTTGAGAGCAGCAGGGAAGAGGGGTGGGGCATCCCTTAGCCTATGGTGTCCTGCTGGTTCTGGAACTCCAATTCTTCTAATTTTCCTGTTCTGCCACAGGGTGTTGGGGTCTCTCCCTCTTGTCTCAAAGGCAGATTGGGTGAGATAGGCCCCATGAGATTGCCTTTATCAAATGGCTAATGTAATCTTATTGTGTGTTAAGCAAGTGCTGACTCCACAATGGTCTCCAACCCCCAAGCCTTCCACTCGGTTTGGGAAGTCAATTGAGAAACAGTTAGGACGAAGGAGACTTATGTCTTGCTGGGTTTGAGAAGCATGGCACCATGACCCCATTCTCCAACCTGGAGGATCTGGCCAGTGTGGTAAAGAGGTTGGTAGCCTTGGGAGGCTGATGGGAAATCTGAGAAAGAACTAAGCTGAGGTGTAGGTAGGAGGTGAAAGAAACTGTCTGGAAAGAGGGTAAGGTTCAAGGTACAAGGTTCTGAGAGGCACACTGATTAGGCAAAGCACAGGCTGCTGGGGTGAGAAAAACAATAGCAGTGGCTTGCTGGTGACATCCAAGAAGGCTGTCAAGTCAGGCATAGCGGCAGCCACAGCACTTCTTAATGATCTCTCCTGGGAGTGAAGCAGAAGAAGCAGGATGCAAAAATGTGGGGAGTTTTGGGAGGGGCAGGTGGACCTGGGCTAAGCAGGCCACCTGCAATCCAGCAGCAGCTGCTGGACAGGAAAGAATAGCCTCTGCCTAGGAGTCCCATGTGGAAACAGTGAATGCCAGATGCCTTCAAATAACCCCATACATTAAAGTTCAAAAACCAGGGCTGGAGCGATGGGCTCCCAGATCTCTGCTTCCTTACCCTGGCCCCTCTCTTTACAGACACGCAAAGTCTGGGTGTCAGAAAGTTTTAAGCTGGGAATGTCAGTACTGAAGGTCAGTGTCCTTAGCTGACCACCAGGTACAACTTGTCCTCAGTCTTCTCAGAGGGCCCTGGGTGCAACTGCTGGCCCTATGGCTCCTTCCAGGTCAACAGAAGTAATTTCCTTTCCTTTGGCATTCCCCAGGTGCCTGAAAAAGGTAGCTTTAGAACGGTAGTGACTGAAAGAAAAGGGACCTGACACAGGCATTTCCTGGCTGTCATTCTGTTGTAAGCCTCACCTGCTCCGTCCTACAGGACAAGAATGTGCTTAAGAGAGCTTGCATGCCTAGCATAAACCACCACAAAGCCCTTCCTTGTCGGCCAGCTTTGATTTAAAAAATCTGGTTGAAAGCTTTTGCCCTTTCCACATTTAGCACATTTCTGTGGGTGCAAGCTGGTATTATTAGACTCACGGTGGCAAGTAGTGGACTCTTTGATATGTGTTGTCTTCAGGTTACTGTATGGGACACTGCTTCAAACTGATGTAGCTTTGAGTTCAGGCAAAGTGTGTGTGTGTGTGTGTGTGTGTGTGTGTGTGTGTGTGTGTGTGTGTGAAAGAGAGAGACAGAGAGAGAGAGTGAGAGAGACAGACAGACAGGCAGAGAGTCCAGAGGGATGAGGTGGGGAGGGAGGGA
>JADRCH010000182.1:2064602-2136120 GCA_019843965.1 Rhynchomys soricoides | reverse complement strand
GAGAGAGAGAGAGAGACAGAGAGAGACAGAGAGAGAGAGAACTTACACAAGGTATTTCCAATTCCATTTAATGGATGCTTTGGTCCAAAAGTTGGTAGAGATTGCCCATTTATCAACATCAAGATTCAGTACTTGCTGTCATGTGAGGTCTCAAACAATCACACGTTCTTCACTTAAGTTGTCTCGGAATGAGCTAGTGGTGGTCAGAGTGCAGCAGGCTCATGGAGAACTTGGCAGCTGTGAGTGCTTTAAGACTCTGGAAAGTTCACACTAGACCCTAGATACTCCGTGTATCAATGGCTGCCCAACTGTCCCAACACTCTGATTTTCAAAAGAAGCAATAAATTTCCTTTCTCATAAACCCAAGATGTGAGCAGCTCAGCAGGGTCAGCTGCTTTGGTCATGTTCTGCTTCAGTTAAAAGGCTGGGGCCAGAACCATCTGAGGCTGCTCACGGGTCTGGCAGCAGGAGTGGTCTCCCCACAGAGACCTCCCCTGGGCTACAGTGGCCTTTCCTGTGGCTGTCTGGCTTTTGCACAGCGTGATGGCCGTGTTTAGAAAATGAGGCAGGGGGAGTGAGGAAAAGGAAGAAGAAAAGAAGAGAAAAGAGAAAAGGAAGGAGAAAAGAAACCCTCCCAACACACCTGTGGTCTAACCTCCTCTCACAAACAGCAAGGCATCACTTCACTTCACTGGTTGCTAGAATGAGTAGATAGCAAGTACGCTGCTGTACACCCACAATCTCAGTATTTCAGGGGGCGAGGAAGAAATATTACCACTAGATCCAGGGCAGCCTGGGCTAAGGTGAAATCATGTTAAAAACAATCCCCCACAAACCGAGTCATAGACCTGGGCCATGGGAGACACATCTCAGCGTCAAAGCGGTCTTAAAGCCACCACACCTGCTTCTGATCTTCCTTGGAAAGTTAAGTGATCTGGTGGGACTGGATCTGAACAATACCTGCCCAAGCACACGGCCTATGAATTCTGGTTCATCTGAGACCAGTGTCACCCCCTACCTCCTGACTGTGTCCCTGGCCCCTAGACACTCAGTGTCACAATCAGAGCCATCCTGGTAGAAAATGAACCAAGGCTTGAATAGAGTTTCATGCAAGAGAATATTTTAAGGCCTGTGTAGAGGTCCTTGGGGCACTGGGAGATACATATTCTGACCACACTGAGCCACACAGCACGCAGTCAAAAGACAATATTCAATGTCAGTAAAGACTTGGAACGACCACTCTCTTCACTACCAGTAGGGAGTGCATAAAGATACTGGCACTTGGGCAGTAGCATCCATAGCAAGCTGGAGCAGGACGGATCTAATGCTCATCATCTGTTGATTCGATTTGTAAGTGGTACTCCGATAAACAATGGCAAATAATTAGTTTTCACTTTTTTTCCCCTTCAGGATTGTTTTCATGATTCTGAGAATAGAACCCAGAGCAAGTGCTCTACACTGAGCTATGTCCTAAGATACTCACAGAAACGTGTGTGCCATGACACACGTGTATGGTGGTCCAGGCAGACAAGAAGAGGGACCAGACTCAGGGCCTGGGGAGGAGTGTCAGCAGACTGTGTTGGCAGAACCAAGACATGGAGAACAATCAGGAATCCCCAAGGGTCTGCCTCCCAGCAGTGCCCAGTCTACCCCAAGAGCATAGAGGCTCCATCAGCATGCACTCATGGATAGCATTGTCAGGCCTCAGGTCAGGGTGGCCCTGGGTAGTGTTGAGCCCTCTGGGAACAGTTGATCTGTGCTCTTGGCCCATGGAAGAGGCTGATTTGATGGAAGTGTGTGGAATCTACCAGGCAGTCTTTAACAATCTGAAGCTCTGGGGTGTCTCAGGAAGTCTTAGAGTTCACGCAGCCTTTTCTTTTATGGATTGGAGTCGTGATTGAAGATCTGTGTGTGTGTGCACTTGTGTTTCTAGAATTTTCGAGAAGCTGGAGGTCCTTGCAGGCTTCGCTTCCGTGACCATCTGCTCTCCCTCTTCCCACCACCTGTCCCCACCACTGTCCGTAGGTAGAGGAGGCTGGAGCCCATGTCTCACCTTGAACAATATTTTCTCTTTTTAAGTAATAATATCCGTAAGATTTAGGTGAAAATGGAAAGATCCACATTTTTATTTTTAAGTGGACTTTTCAAATGTTAAGTGCTTTGTTGGGAAACATCAAAATAGGTCATGTGTAACTTGGTCTGCTCATAAAAAAAACAGCCTCATGCTTGGTATATTTAGAGAGGGGAAGAAACTTTTTCTTTGTAACTTTTTTTTTCTTTTAAACCAAGAAGTGCTTGGAAAATTTCTCCACCCTCTCTACTGCTGGTGGTTTTCCTGGCCTCAGAACCCTGGTATGGACTCCTGCTGCCCTGACTTAAGAGGGAGATACAATGAGCTCTGTGGGACCTGAGCTCTGCTTCTCAGTAGGCATCCTGACAGGGCTGAGGCTGGTAATGGCCAGTGTGGTAGAGTTCCAAGACTGAAGTGCCTCCTTTTGTGAGTAGGTTAGGTGGTAATTTAAAGTGAATTGTTTTGACTACTCTCTGGCTGTCCCTGAAGCTTGTATTGAGGTTTTGTCCATTTGTACCAAAATTGGCTTGAGGGGCTGGGAAGCTAGCTCAGTCAGCCATGCCAGGAAAGCATGAAGATCAGAGTTCAAGCATGACACCCACTAAACATGCTGGGTGTGGTGCTGGATGCTTATAACTCCAGTTCTGGGGGACAAGTAGATCCCAGGAGTTCAGTATCCAACCAAGAGTGTCAAATCAGAGAGCTTGAGGTCCCAGTAAGAGACCCCATCTCAAAGACAAGACAGATGGCAGCTGAGGATTCCACCTAAAGTTGACCTCTGACCTCCCTGCATTAACAACACAGACACACACACTCCAAAACACACAAACTAAAACCCAGCTTGAAACCCATCTTTAAACACATGCGTCCTTTGTTTCCCTCTCCCTTCCAGTAGCCAATCGCTCCAACTTTTTCCTTCTCCTTTCCCCTCTAGCTACTCTCCAGTTCTCACTCAAACCAAAGCCTTCTCTTCCCTGCACAATCTGGTCTAGTATCAACTTCTATACCCAGATTTCTACAGTTCAACCAACAGGGTGTTCAGCAAACATTCTCTAAGGACCTCAGCTGCAGAAGAGATAACGGTGTTTTAATGCAAGCCAGAATAGTAGAGGGTAATGTGAAGACCAAACTTGAAAACCCTTAAAAGACTCTGAGTACTTGGATGCTTGGAGATCTGTTCTAGAAAAATGATCTCTCACCTCTCCAGCTTTTATTTACACCATCCTTCCAGGGCAGGACCCTTCCTTGAGGATGCATTTAGCAGTTCCTATTTCTGCAGTTATTGTGAAAACAGGATCCAGGGGATGTGTCTTCCTCCAACCAGACTCCAAAGGCTGAGGAGCAACTAGAGCTACTAAACTCTCAGAGTACTCCTGAGCCTTCCTGGCTATTCCGTGGCTGCCTGGACTCATCTAGAAAGCATAGAGTGCCTAGCAGGTACCTCAAGATGCACATATCAGGCAGTTTGTTGCCATGCACATCCTGTGATACACAGGTGTGTGAATGGCAGGGACTGAGATATTGAAGGGGTGTAAAGAGTGAGGGGTACCGCTTAGAATCATATAAGCAAAAGGACTCCCCAGACTTTTCTGGAAGAGCT
The DNA here is from genome assembly GCA_019843965.1 of Rhynchomys soricoides. Taxonomy (NCBI): domain Eukaryota; kingdom Metazoa; phylum Chordata; class Mammalia; order Rodentia; family Muridae; genus Rhynchomys; species Rhynchomys soricoides. The sequence continues at coordinate 2,132,449 of JADRCH010000182.1, read as the reverse complement.
GTTTAATGTGGCAGGACCAAAATGAATGCCACAGTTTCTCTGTGCCAGCCTGGTATGGAACACTTTGCAGGCCACCAGCTTGTGTCTGTCCTCAAAACATTCCTGAGAGGTCGCTGGAAGGAAACAAAACCAAGTGAGAGCTGTCTAGATCGAAAGCCACTGAGTTCAGTCAGTGAACCTCTGAGCCTTGCTGAGCCAAGGAGTCGAGCCGGCTTGCCGGGACTCCTGTGCTAAATATTGTCATATGTTTTCTTCATCCTCATCTGCCTTTCATCAAGAGAAAGTGCCCGGATATCGCAGAGCATCGGAGTCAAGCAACCTTGTATTTATTTAGGGACATTGCGAGTTCCCATTTCTTGTTATTCAAGATGCTCACTTGTGGAAGCAAAGCCGTCCCAGATGAGCTGAGCTCACGCTATAGCCAAAATGGTGGCTATTATAATTCACCCTACCAGGAGGCTTCACCTACACTCACAAACCCTCCCCTCAGCTTGTGTTTTTTCTCATGGGACTTCTCTGGTTTCTGTCTAAACAAGACTTATTTCCCCATTCTGTTTCCTCTAGCTGCCCCAGGTCTCTTCAGATTTTCCCTGGTCCTTGCGTCTGGCTCTCTGCTTGTCCACATCCTAACTATGGTTCAAGTTCTGGTATAGTGTTCCCTTTCTCTGCTGCCCAGGAGCAGCTGGTTGGATTAATCTTCTTGGTAATGATATTTGAAGCCTCAAAGTTCCCTTCTCAAAGCTCTCCTCTGTGTTTGTCTGCAGTTCACTTCCACCTTGCTTATGGAGAGGCCCTAAGACATCTTAAATGGTCAAGGCCATCCCAGAGCCTGTTCCAAATCACTCTCAGAACCACAGAATACTTATGCTTGGTCTCCTTAGAAGGAAAAGGAGGGAATTCCCATTATTTTTCTCTGAGATCAGATAGGATGGAGCAACTAGCTTCAATGTCTCAGCAAGAAAAAGCAGAATGAGCATTCAACCTTAGGTTTTCCTGCCCCCAAACACATGCTCCCTGCCCCTGTCCCACTCTCTCTAAGTGATTGGCATGTTTGACCTCAGGTATCAGAGAGTTTGAGTCTTGGGGTACCTAGCACTTATCATCTGAGGCTAACCAAGGCATTCTGATGTATGCTAGGCCCTCTGAAGGATGAGAGATGGACCAGCCAGGCCTGGGTGGGGTAGGGCTGAGGCTGAAGCTGGGCTGCTCTCTGCCTGGCAGGACAGAAGCAGCAGTGAGGTCACTCCATTCTTCAAGATAAGAGATGTCCTGTCCCCCAACAGGAACCCTCTATTTTAAGGAGACTTGTCAGAAGAGAAGACTCTGGAGTCAAATGTGTGTGTCATTGTGTGTCTGTGTCTCTGTGTGTCTGTGTGGTTGTATGTGTCTGTGTCTGCCTCTGTGTGTGTTTGTGTTTCTCTCTCTCTCTCTCTCTCTCTCTCTGTGTGTGTGTGTGTGTGTGTGTGTGTGTGTGTGTGTGTTGGAGCCCTAACTAAAGGCTGAATTAAGGGGCTGGGATATACCTCAGTTGGAAGAGTGCTTGCTGGCATGCAAGAAGCCCTGGGTTCCATCCACATAAACTGGGCACGGTGAGTCTACATCTACAATCCCAGCACTTGGGAGACTAAAGCAGGAAGATGGGCTACAAAGCCAGTTTGAGACTGGCCTGGGCTATGTAAGTCTCTGTCTCAAAAAAAAAAAAAAATGAGTAAATTAAGAATTAAGAAAGACAAGGGAAATTTGTCTTACATTAAGGAGTGATGAGTGGGGCCAGAGGACATGAAGGCCACAATCACCCAAGGAAGTCAGCTGTAAAGTCATGGTCTCCTCGGGCTTTATAAAATCCTCCTACCCTCATCTGGTCCTGCAAGAGTACCTGAAGAGTGCTTTTGCTGCTGCCTAGTAGGCCAGACTTCCCACTGTCCCTTGATGACTGTTCTAGTGCTGACTTAAAGAGATATGAGCAAGTGTCCCAGGTGGCACCGTCATGGAAACTTCCACCTGCCTACATTCCTGGGGACCAGTGCAGCATCAAGCACCAAGGGGGCTGTGAGTGCTGGCCCTCTCATTCAGGTGCTTATTCCTCTGGCTTTTTGTATTTCTGAAGCCCTACTTGTATTTCATCATGACATAGACTCATTACAACCCCTCCCTTTGTCTTCCCAAGCCTGCCCTGTGGCTGTTGTGAAGCTTGTGTAGCTGTAGAAAGAGAACTGTAGAGGGGGTGGGAACTAACTCATCCAAAATCAGCCAGCGAGGAAAGCAAGGCGGGGACTTGGGGACTTTGAGTTGAGGTTTTTATGAATTCTGTAATGTTTAGGGTCCCCCAAACACGAAAAGAAGAGAAAACCACAAATTCTAGTGATAGATGGACAGCAGAAGAGGGGCCCCAAGCAGAGAGGATTGTGGGAAGGCAGAAGCCAAAGAGGGCAGTATTTGAAAGGGTCGTTAGAAGTTCCTGGGAGCTAGAACTATGGTGGAAGGATGGGAACTCCAGGCCAATAGGAGCAGAGATGACTGCTGTGTCCTGCTCCATGAAAGGAAGGTTGGGCTCTCCAAGCTGCCTGGCCCTGTCCTGCAAGTCACCCTGGCCTGTGGGCACCCTCCCACCTCTCTGGGCCCTGTTGGCTTGTCAGCTCTGCCCTTCTTCTTGGCTCTGCCTCTTGAGCTATGGCAAGGCTGCTGTTATGAAATATGTGCTTGGATTTTCTGGAAACTTCTTGAAGTCGGAAAGAAAAGTCTGCCTGCTGGTTCTGAGATGGCTTCCTTGCCATCATTGCCTCCCCGAGGAAGTAAACAGGTTTGAGCTCCAGGAAGCTGCCTGGGATACACTGCTCAGATTGTAGGGTGCCACCAGCCTGAAGTGTGGGCAGCCAGCCTGAGCCTCCAGTGCCCAAGTGTTTGCCCAGGTGCCTTGGGCAGACCAGCCTGGGGCACGTGGGGGTGGGGGGCACTGTGGCCAGAGGAAGAGCCCTTGGGTGTCCAGGCCAGGAAGCCAGATGTGTTTGATGTTGCATTAAAAGTCCCAAAAGTCTTCCTGGAGGGTCTAAGCCCCATGGTCAAGAAATAGGCAGCTTAGAGGTTTCCTGGCTCCTCACTGTGGGGCCACCATGCCTCAGCTTCATTAGCTGACAAAACCACTCTGTGTCCTCACCAGTTACAAGCAGAGGAAGGCACAGCCTCTCCCCCAGCCCCTGGGGCCTTGGACAGGGATGGCTTGAGGGTACCCCCCCTTTATTTCCCAGAAGAGCAGCCATGCCCAGCTGAGGTGGCAGCTGCAGTCCCCTCCATCTGACAGTTGCTGGAGTTGCAGATTTCCCAGCAAATCTGGAACTCCAGAAATGTGTGTGAAATTTCTCAGTTGCTACAAATTCTTACCAACAGCACTGTAGGCTGAGCTAACCACATCTGCAGGCCAGACTCTCCCTGGGTAGTGAGTTAGTGACTACTGTGTTCAGCTCGCAGATACCCAGGGCCCTCATCCAACCACAGTCTTCTTGTCAATAACAGGAAATGGAGGGAAGGGGAAGAATGATTGAGGAAGACTCCAAAGTCCAAAGACAGTGGAGCAAGTGCTCTCCCACTCTCTACAAAGAGAGATCGATTCATGTGTCTTGGTTCTTGCTGTCACCTTGACACAAGGACAGAGAGAGGCACTGGGGGCTTCTCTCCCTCTCTCTCTCTCTCTCTCTCTCTCTCTCTCTCTCTCTTTCTCTCTCTCTCTCCCTCCCTCCCTTCTTCTCTCCATCCATCCATCCATCCATCCCTTCCTCCTCTCTTGCATTTTTAGTCTTAGTCTATCTGTATCATTCCATTGGGGTGGTTCACAAGCTATGTGTAAAGCAGGTCTTTCTATCTCTGTTATCCCCTTCTCTACTCATAGTTTCCTCTCTCCCAGATCCTTGGTAGACACCAGTGCCCACCCTCTAAAAGGTGTTAGCCAAGAGAGGCAGACCAGTCTGTGCAGTTGGCCCTGTATCAGTAGGGATCAATGGCAGCATCTCATGGGGGAAGAAGACAGGGAAAGTAGAAAGGAGGAAGGCATAAGCTCTGTGGTCAGACAGAGTCAGATGCAGCCAATGACTCTTCCTAACTGACCATATGACCTTGAGGGAAGTATCAAACTTCCTAATCCCTCATCTGTAAAACAGGGCTTCAGTTCCTTCTTGGTCATAATTACATATGGAGATGAACAACAGGAAGTGCCTGGCATGGTCCCTGGAACAGATTATAAGCTACACTGATTGTCTTAGTTAAGGTTACTCTTGCTGTGGTGACACACTATGACAAAAGCAACTTGGGAAGGAAAGAACTTATTTGGCTTACACGTCTAGATTAGAGTTCTTCATTGAAGGAAGTCAGGACAGGGATTCAAACAGAGCAGGAACCTGGAGGAAGGAGCTGATGTAGAGGCTATAAAGAAGTGCTATCTACTGGCTTGCTCCTCATGGCTTGCTCCGCCTGCTTTCCTGTAGAATCCAGTACCACCAGCCCAGAGATGACCTCATCCACAATGAGCTGGGCCCTTTCCCATCAATCAATAATTAAGAAAATGCTCTACAGGCTTGCCTACATCCTGATCTTACAGAGACATTTTCTTAATTGAGATCCCCTCCTCTCAGATGACTTTAGCTTCTGTCAAGTTGACATAAAACTATTCATCACATTGGTGTTGCAAGTGATTTTGAACTCCTCTTAGGCCAGACCTCTTCCCAAAGATACAATATCAGGCCTTCAACAACCGACATGGAAACTCATTTGGGTGTCATCTATGCCAACTTCTTCCTTTACTTAGTTGTGTGTGTGCGTGAGCGCGCGTGCCTGTCTGTCTGCCTGTCTGTCTGTGCTTCTGCTAGTCTATATCTGTGGTCTGTGGGTCTTTGTCTATGTCTGGGTGTCTGTGTATGTCTATGTTTATGAATGCATCTATGTACTGAGGTCAAAGGACAACATCAGCTGTCATTCCTCAGGTGCCATCCACCTTGTATTTCTCTAACAGTCTTTGGACTCACCAAGTAGGTTAGACTGGTTGGCCCCTGGGATCCACATGCCTGTCCTCTATGTGCTGAGATTTCAACTGTATTGCCACACCTGAATTTTGTTTTTAATGTGGAGTCTTAGGAATTGAACTTAGATCCCCATGCTTGTAAGGTGGGTGTGCTATTCTCTCAGTTCTCTCCTTAGCTTCTGAAACAGTCCTCGTCACGTAAAGGCTTTCAGTTGTGCCCTCAGCACTTCCTCATCTCAGCTGCTTTTCATTCTTTCTCCCACTGTTGACCTGCTCCAGTCCCCAAAACCTTTTGTCCTGTGATGCCATGTTCACTGATATATTAGTTAATAACTCTACACAGAAGCCTTGTCCTGCTGGGCAGTGAGAGGCAGACCAGCAGATAAAGACTGAGGAATTTCAGGACAAAGGGAATCCATGGTTCTGGTTAGGTATGGAGAGGGTTGCAATCCTGGAGATCCTGGAGTGAGACTTGAGAGAAGATTAGATCAGGGAAACAGGAAGTAAGAAGATGAATTCCAGAGACCTGTGGAGGACAGTGTTGAGGGCGTTGTGATCAAGGATGTACCGGGGATGAGCGTTTGGGGAGAGATCCAGGAAGTGACCTAGTTTGTTCAGGTTAGTGTTCAGGCTATCAACGGAGACTGAAAACAGTGGAGAGAGAGACAGAAAGAGAGAGAGAGAGTTTGGCTAGTGGGGATGATGCCCTGGACCGGGCAATATGGCCTTAGAGGTGTGAGACACACAGGTGGAACTGCCTGGTAAACCTGGGCAAGTCTAGTGAACCATTAGAATAACACTAGGCATCTCCACGGCCGGTCATGAAAACTACTGTGCTGTACCCTACTGTTCTAGGTTCTGAGGGTCAGAATAAAGAGAATGAAGCAACTAACCTGTCCCAGGGCCTGGAATTAGTAAGTAAAACTTACTATTTAAAAGGCTGAATTTCTGACTCATCTAGCATTGTCTGCATCCAGGCCACATAAGCTGCGCTCCTGTGAGGCTGGGTGTGCTTACATTCATTCAGCTTCAAAAACACCTGCCCAGAGGCAGCCCCTCTCACCTGTACCTGCTGCCCCTGTGTAAGGCATGGAGGACTTAGAGTGTGAGTAGGAGCAAGTGTGAGCTTTACAATCTGAAAGGTTTTCTCCTTACTCCCATCCCCCTTACCCTCTCTCTCACTCAGTTCCTGGCAGTCCAGCCTAGGCTCAGGAGAAAGGCTCCTTACACACTCTGACAAGAGCCAGACACAGATGATTTAGAGATTGCAGCCACTTGGCACACAGAGAGACAGAGAGAGAGAGAGACTTATAACTTTACAGATGGTAAATCTAAGGCAGGAGGAGGAAGAGGAGGAGGAGGGGGGGAGCAGGAATTACCCAAGGCCTCCCATGAATTTGAAACATGGCCAGGTGAGGATGGAAGCCAATATTGGGAAGCTGGCCAGACATCTATCTCCAGAAGGTATGCCACTAAGGCCTTTGCCCTACAGTCATGCTAATGGGTCCTCACTTCACCCACTCTAGCCTAGAGAGCAGCTGGTCAGTGGGTGTGGAGTTCCTGCCCCTGTGACCACTCTCCCTTTTGCAAGACAAGTTGAAATTGCCCTGGGATTCTATGCCTGAGTCCTCCACCCACCAGCCTGTGTCCCTGGCAACATATGCTTTAGGATCCTTAGTGCATCTGGGGAAAAGAAGCCCAGGCCAGAAAAAAAGGCCATTAAAATAAGCAGAATGCCAGGATGGAGGGGGTGGGAACAGCTGCAGTCTTCTTCCTAAGCTCAGGCAGGTTACAACTCTGCCTGTTCCTTCCTCTCTGGGCTTTTTGGATGACCACAGCCTCCATGGTATAAGAATGCTACTGAAAGCCACCCCCAGGGTGACTCACAGGCTGTGGCAGCCTAGAGAGGAATTTCTACTCAGTTCAGTTGGAGCTTTTTAAAACCAGTTGAACCCGACCAGCTGCTGTACAAGGACACTCTTTATTTCCTGTGTCCCTACCCTACTTCAGTGCCTGTCACTACAGAGTGACAGGGGTTTGAGTGGAATGAGGAGATAATTCTCAGACACCAGAGACATTTAGAGATGCTGAAGACTTCCTACTCATTCTGGAATCCAGCAAGGCATGGAACCCAGACAAGTGCAGATTCTGTTGGGTGAGCAGGACACCAGAACACAGTGCGCCACATGTCCAGTTCTCAGCATTAAAAATATCCTCCAAGTCACCTAGTCTAGAAGAATTTATTGGGAAGTGACTTAAAACTGATATATGGGTGTCTTGAGATCATGGCACAGAGACCTGTTATTAGTCCCTGAGTATACAGGATGCTGACATTCACACACACACACACCCTTCTCCAGGTTCTGATTCTCTGGTCTCTTTCTCCACTCTCCCTCCATGGTCTTTGTCTAGGGAGGACCAGTGTCCTCCTGAAATATTTTTCCTAGTCTGATTTTAGCTTAGTTGAGTCTAGGACACCATACGTTCCAGGCTTTAACCTTCTGTGTTGACTTTGGCAGTGATTATGGGGCAGACAGGCCAGGACTGAGGTGGAAAGTCTTGTAAGTGAGCTAGACAGAATCATCAGGCAGGGCCACATTAAGCCAGAGGAAATAGGAGAAAACCGAGCCTAGAAGTCTTGTGCAAAGATGCACCTGATAATTTGTGATGCAAGCAGACATTCCAGGACCTGCTCTCCTATCCAGACCTGGGAGAGTTCCCTGATACACCCCTCTACCCACCCTAGTTGCACCTCAGTCTGACCCTGTCCTGGGTGTGTGCACCCTCTACTACACCCACATGGATCCAAGTCCCCACACAGACCAGAAATTTACTTTAGGCCAGACTAGGTGGCAGAAGGTAGGAAAAAGACCATTAGAACACATTTGTTTGTTTGCTTTCCTAATCCTTCTATAGCACCAGACCCATAGGTATTCTGCCATGGAGTTGGATATGCCTCCCCAACACACACACACACTCACACACACACACACACACACACATCTGTATAAACTCATACAAAGGTTTCAGAGTGTGACGTACATCTTCAAGTACATGTCAGCCACTTACTCTGCCCTCTCTTCTCCTGGCCAAATGCATAGGTCCTGCAGGTAGCCCAGTGCACAGGCCCCTGAATTCAGTCCCTTTTGTCATATTCTCCATGGCATTCTGTGGCAATAATTTACAATGTCACTTGTTATTCATTTGTTTTAATGATTGATTGATGTTATCTACTCCCAGTAAATTGCAAGCTCTAAGAAAACAGAAAACATGGCTACTCTGTTAGATACTGATTCCCTAGGGCCAAATCTACTGCTGATAAGTAGTAACTATCCTATCAATGCTTCCCAAATGAGAGGTTGGGGGACTTTGGAGTGAGACCAAGCAAAAATTAACCTTGATTGAGCCGCTTCTTTCCTGGCTGTTGGACACTCAGCATACTGAGTCATATGTAAAGTTATCCACCAGACCATGTGGTCAAGAGGGTGTGGCAATGCATGTAGACCACATGGGCTCAGGCTATATTCTCATGATGGCAGTAACTAGCATGGTCTCCAATAGTTCTCATGGCCTGCATGACACCAGTCCAGTCCTTTTGATATTATTCCTCATCCTTGAGTGACAGATAAGACCACAGCTTAACAGAGGCCCAAGGACTTGTCCAATGGAGACTGAGAAATTTACTAGATTTATTTTTCAGCTTTACTGAAATGTCATTTGCATCTATAATGCCTTCCTTTAAAATGTGTGATGAAGTAGTTTTTGTAGAGGGTCTTTTAACTGGTACCACTATATCTACTTTTAGGACATTTTGTGTCCCCAACTTAGCAGTCATTGGCTATTGTCACTTTCTAATCTCTCTCCCAGTGCTTGATGACCACTCAGCTGACTTCTGTGTCGGTGACTTTGTCAATTGTGGACATTTCTGATAAATGCATCAGAATCAGACAAGATGTGGTCTTTCTGGTCTCTTTCATTGAGCATGTTTTCAGGGTTTATCCTTGTTGAAAATGTATCAGTACACTGTCCCTTTGTCTGGCTGACTAATATTCTATTTTGTGGAAAGACCATGTTTATTTATCCACTCATCAGCTGATGGAAATTTGTGTTGCTTCCATTCCTGGCTGTTGTGAATGATGAATGCTGTGTATAAAATTTTCCATGTAGATCGCGCCCCCCCCCCCCAGGGCAAAGATTTTGATTTCTCTTGAGTTTACATGTAAGAGTAGACTTTCAGGGTCCTGAGGTAACCCACTGAGCAAAAGCCTGACTGTGTTCTGAGGTAGCGGCACTGTTTTCCATTTCTGCCAGCGGCAGATGAAAGAAGCCTGAATTTGAACTCAGTTTGAACTTTTATGCTGGGTGGATGGCCTCTGAGTTGTTCATTTTGCTACACAAGCTGTACTTGCAGGTCAGGAAACTGGAGCAGCTTATTCATGGGCTTGAGACCTGGGCCAACCCTTGTTTGGAGCCTTTTCTCTTGATCTGGACCTTCAAGGGGCCTGGCTTTTCTCTGGGGAGGTGGAGATTAACCTAAATCCCTTGTTGAGAATGTATCTTTTAGGGGTGTTTTCTTCCAGTGAGGATCAGCCCAGGGAGGATGAACCCAGAACCCCCTAACAGCCTGGAGTATGTCAGGGCAGAGCCGCTCAGCAGCTGTGAGTGGCAAGAAGGTGGCCCTAACTGAGCAGGTGCTGTGGCTGGCTGGCAGCCAGGTATGGCAAGTGGACTGCCAACCTCACAAAGTGCCAGACAGCAACTTCAAACACTCTGATAACATTGATGGCCTAAAGGTGTAGGCTTGCCTTTAGATAGGAAGGGACTCCTGTGAAGAAGGAGGGGTGTAGGAATTTGCACCCCAGAAGCAGTTGACCTTGGTGCTGTGACACAGAAACAAGACCAAGGTACAGCCTCTAAGACAAGGCTGAGGCTGATTGTGCCTGTGCTCTCAGGCTTCAGTCTTGGAAGTTGGCTGTTCCCCTGACCAACGATGACACAAACTTCTTTTTTGTTTATTTCTGTGTTTGATTGAGACATCGGCTCATTGTATAGCCCCCACTAATCTGGAGTTTGCTGTGTAGATCAGGGTAGCCTTGAACTAGGTCACCTTGATCTAAAACTCACACCTTCCTCTTGAACCTCACCAATTCTTGCCTAATCAACATCTACACTCAATGGCTGTGCCACGGTTCCCAAGTGAGGAGTGACTTGCAGAAGCTCACTGCTCTGCCTTTCTCTCAGCAAGGGCTCCATCGTCCTCTGTTTCAGCCACAAACCCTTGTTTGACCTGCTTCCCTCTCTCTCTTCTTTCTCCCTCCTTCCCCTGTCGGAGACAGGGGTAGTTACTTGCCCTACCAGTGATCACAGACTTCCTAGGTCAATTCCTCAGCTCCAGCTTGGTAACTGGGGCAGATGCAAAGGACAAAGGAATCAGGGACACCTTCAGTTTCTCTTTCTGTGAAAGTTGAGTGTGGTTAAGAGTGATACTCCTAGAGACAGTTGGGAGAAAGACTGGACACAAGGAAGTCTCTTGGTGTTTATCAGTGAATCCATAAAAATGGGGATCACTTAAAATATGGCCAAGTAGCTGGGTGATGGTGTACATATTTAATCCTAGCACTCGAGAGGCAGAAGCATGCAGATCTCTGAGGTTGAGGCCAGTCTATTCTACAAAACAAGATCCAGGACAGCCAGGGCTACACAGTGAAACCCTGTCTCAAAAGAATGCTATAACTGTGCATATTTCAAAGGAAGAAAGATACATGAAAAGGGAGGGAGAGATGCCAGGCAGGGGAATCACTGAGTCAAGACACAGACGAAAATCCTCAAGGGAGGCTGATTACGCTTACTGCATGCTGAAGAACAATTGCCAGATGTGACAGCCACATGAAGAACACCCTCTCTGAGCCATGGTATCTGGGAGGAGCCAGCATTGGGGCTTTGGAGTAAGAATTAGATACAAGGATTATGTACAGGAATGATTCAGTTGGCAAGATGAGTGGTCAGAGGAAGGGTAGGTAATGCAGGGTATTCATGGCAGGAGCTAGGTGGGGGCAGTGATTCCTAATCAGATTTGATGGTATGCTCAGAGACTGTTAGCAGAATCTTCATTCTGGCCTGGGGCCAGCCAATCAATTGAGCCACCCAAGGTGGTGTGAATTCTTGCAAGGTTAGGGGTCTGGGAGGGGAGGGTGCCAGACAATCTCTCTACTGAAGGACTAGGGGCAAGAGAGGGGAAAATGAGGCCAGAGGCTGCTATCTTCATCACTCCCTGGGTGAGACCTTGGTCCATTGATCTGGGGAGCAGTAATTCTGTTCTTCATCCAACAAATATTTTCTGAGTGTCTGTTCTGGGCCAGATCCCGAGAGAGAGAGAGAGAGAGAGAGAGAGAGAGAGAGAGAGAGAGAGAGAGAATAAGACCTTCAGCCATTTAATAGCCCAATTAGGAGCATGGACATCTCATGCAATAACATCCTATAATAACAACAGAAACAAAAGGCAAATGCTGTATAGAATGGGAGTAAAGAGGGAAGCTTTTGGTTCTTGTGACTTCTTCCAGGGAAGCAATGACTTCGGGCCTCCTTGACAATTCTGATAACTCGGGTACAGAGGCCTTGGTAGCTGAGGGGCCATCTGTGTAGGTAGGTCTAGGTGGGTCCACTCTAGGGAATAGAGGATGACAGGTTTTGAGCGGTGAGGCTGGGAATCATTTGGGAGTCACATGAAGGTCCTCATGTGATACTGACATTTTAGAAGGATGAAAAATGTAAGATCCACCATTGAGAATGCTCAGTGAGGGCAGCAGTGTAGGTGACTTAGTCACAAGATGGCAGGAGGCATCTGTGGAGGCCACTGTGGATATCAGAATACAGAGCCTGGGTTGGAGAAAAGAAAAGAAGGTGAGAGTCAAGGGTCAAATGGGATGAGGAAGGTGAAGAGTAGGAAGGACACCTGAGAATTTGTAACTATGCCCTAGGGGAATTCTTAGTTCCCTTTATTTGACTTTGCTCCTATCTTTATTCTGATGTGGATTCTAACACACCCTTATGGACATCTGAATAGCTGTGGGCATCGCCCTGTGGCCCACACCCTCTGCCTCTGCATGCTGGAGAAAATGCAAGAGTTTGAACAACTAATAATTTGAACTCTAGGATTCATGCTGAGTTTGCATAAACCGCTTAACTTGTGAGGTGTAGGTAAATCTCTCAGTAGCCTGCACAGTGAAGGCCATACCAGAAACCGACTCAGACAGAATGCAAACTTTGAGATAATCTCACTTTTAATCCCTTTCCTTTTTTTTCTCAGAGAAGAATGAGTGACAAGTAGCCACTGGGAGAGTGTTCTTCATCTCCTTTGAAGCACAGCTCCTATTCATGTAATACAGGAATCCTTCTGAGCCAGCCTGGCATTTCCTCTATGATGCCTTCTTTTAAACTGAGATGTGGTGGGTTTTTTGGTTTTGTTTTGTTTTGTAAAAACAAATAAACAAAAACCCAACCTTTGTCCCTATTCTAAGTTCTTTTATGTCCGTACCTTCAGAAGCATTGTCTCCCCTCCCTTTCGTCCTCTATCAGGGCCCTGGAGACGAACAAAGTGGGGCTTAGCTCGTTTTAACCCCAAAGGAGGAGGAAGACGTTGAGCTGTTAAGTTCTCAGTTTATTTGATTTTGCTCCTGTCTTTGTTCTGATGTGGATTCCAGCACACCCTTATAGACATCAGAGTAGCTGTGGGCATCGCCCTGTGGTCCACACCCTCTACCTCATCATAATGAATCCTCTCAGGTCATCCAGGTGACCCTGAGGTCCTACCCTGGGATACAGAATGAGTCAGAGAATCACTTCCTCTGTTTTTACAACATGTTAAGCATGAAAGACAATGAGGCCACTATGCACCGGAGCAGCTATGGAACAGGACAGAAGTCAGATCTCCTTAATGAGTGAGGGAGTTGGGCTCTTCTGGTTGCCAGGAATCAGTGTTGGCTGCCTTCAGGTTCAGCCAGAATTCAGGTTAGAGATAGTGGAAGACAGGGCTTATCCTGGAATCAAAAGTGGGCCATAAGATGGGGTCAGGATAAAAATGACCACTGGAGTTCAGTCAATAAAAATCCTGGTTTAGCAATTTTACTAATGGGAGACTCTTTTAAGTCTCCAGGGTAAGCCTGGCTGCAGGAAGTGATCCTACAAACTCTCATTTCTGATGATCTGAACAGAGTACGGACTTTGCTCAGGGTGAAGCATCTGGTGCTCCAGAACCTCTAAGAAAGTGACTGGCTTGGTTTCAAGGCATAGATCTCTGAGTAAAAGGTGGGGTATCCTGGGAAAGAGATGCAAACAGGGAGATTAGATAAAAAAAGGTCAACACAAACTTTGAAGGCAGCTCTGTCCCTCTAATCTTGTGTCCCTACCTCACCCCCAGGCTCAGACACAATGGTGACTGTGTGCCCTGAGCGGCTAAATGATGAACAGGTTGACTTTTATGGCCCCCACATTTTTGTAATAGTTGAATATGAACAATTTCTTTTTGTTCAATCTAATATGCAAAACATGTGTTGACCAGAATTGAGGTTGCACTTCATTGAATTTTCTCTGTGAGACCCTTGAATAAGTCAAGGGTTCTGTGGGACCCCCACTTTCATGTTTTATGTCTACTTTATATTGGCAAGTGACTATTTATGTGCTACAAAGTGGTATTTCCTTTTTGTCTTGTTTTGAGACAGTGTCTTGTGGAGCTCAAGTTGGTCTCAAACTTGTTATGTAGCCAAGAGAGACCTTGAACTTCTAAACCTCCTGACTCCACTTCCCAAGTGCTGGGGTCATAAACATATGCCCCTGTATTGCTTTATACTGTGCTAGGAATTGAACCGAGTGCTTCATGTGTGTTAGGCAAGCAGTCTGCCAACTGAATTATGCCTCTAGACCACAAAGTTATATTTTGATGCACTCACACGTGGTGGAATGATTATATCACAGTAATTGGCAGAGCTATCACCCCAGATGGGGTAAGGAGAATCTGAGGAACAGGCACAAAACTACAGTCAGGTAGAAGAAATACTTTGGGCATTCGTAAGTGACTTCTGATTGCATGTATATTTCAAAATAACTGAAGAAGAGGATTCTAAATGCAGCATCAGAGACTTAATTGCTGTGGCAAACAGTATCAGGAAAAGGCTAGAGTCAGGTGAGTCTGGTCACCCGTCCTCTGGACTTCTGAGGGCTGTGGGTAAACTAGTGAGGACAGCCCTAAGTGACAATGCCCCCTTCTTTCTGCCAGGATACCCCTCCCCTCTCTCAGTGAGGAATAACTTTTTCCAGAAGTAGCTTCTGGAAGATCTTGGGCAATGCAGTCAACATGGGTTAAACTCAGGGCAGCATCCTGGACCTTTGCTCAGTTCAGAAAATGTAGCCAGAGCTGGAGGCAAGGATGATGCTTGCTGCTTGGCCACCATTTCTGGCTAGAAACCCAGCATGGGTTGTAGCCTGAGGGCCCAGGGGCTGCTTTAAGCACTTGGTAAATGTTCTCCTTACATTTCAGTAGCTTCTCACAGGCAGGGAACCTGAAGCTGGCCTCTACTACAGTCAGTGTACTGACTTCACAGGCCAGAGTGTCTTGTTTTCAGTCATTATGAACACCAGTCATTGCTCTGAACAGTCAGAGAATACAGCTGATGTGTGCTTGGGCACACTCGTGTGTGTGTGTGTGTGTGTGTGTGTGTGTGTGTGTGTGTGTGTGTACAGGTACTTTCCTAAGCTGACTCCTCTCCAACTCTTGTCTTTTTGGACAGGATCTCACTATGTAGCCTGGGCTGACCTGAAATTTACAATTCTCCTGCCTCAGCCTCCTAAATACCGAGAATCCATGTAGGAACCACCACCTCACTTAGTTATTATCTGAAATTCTCCCAAATCCTCCAGTAGGCAGAATATACTAACCTATTTCTGTGCTAGAGTGGAGCTTCAGCCAGGAAACACGAAGGAAGGGGAACATAGGGGAACAGGGGAGAAAAATACACCCACAAGCTAATATCATAAAATAGTTTGAATATTGCAGTTTAAGAGCCTATGGAAATTTCTCAGACTCACAGAGCTACTGTGTGGCATGAACTGGGTGCAAACTCCTACCTATTAACAGGCAAAGCTCCTCCTCCCCAGTTTATTGAAGCTTTGCCATGTGCTCTGCTGGATGCTTCCTAGCCATGTGAGGATGCTTGTTCAACTCCCAGGACCTCTCAGCTGAGGAATCTGGAGAACAGAGAGGCACAGACGCCAATCTCATCCCCCTCCCAGCTTGTTATGTATGTAGTCTTATTTTCTGTGGCTTCAGTTATCCATAGTCAACCACAGTCCAAAACTGTCAAGGAGAAAATTTTGGAAATTCTTAATTCATATGTTTGAAATTGAACAACACTACCACCAGTTGTGTGACGATATCTTAGGACATCCCATCCTTTCCTGCCCAGAACATTTCCTAAGTGAATATATACATACTGTGTTTGCTATCTGTTAGCCTCTTAGGAGGCATGTCAGTTATCACTCTGTTGTCATTGCATGAGAGTGCTTGTGTCCAAATGACCCCAAAGCTCCTTTTAGTGTAATGTGTTCACACACTTTGGAGCTGTCTGTGGTCCCTGGCATCTACCAAGAGACTTGGCCTGTATCTCCGACAGACAGGCTGCTACTACACCAGGATCTGCCCAATCCGGGCCAGTACCTTATGGAGTAGATCTGAACAAAGAATGCCTGCTTTTGCAGCATCTTGACTGTCTATTTCAGTTTGCAGAGCAAAGCTACACTCTTCTTTAGTCCTCAGTATTACTTTATGGGAATTGCCCAGAACAGCAGTACCAAAGCCACCATGTGGCATACATAGTATATATGTGCACAACTGCCTACAACTTAGCATGAACTCCCGATGACACATGCAGCAACCAAGATGCATCTCTAAAGTGCACTGGGTGTGAGCAGTCTTGCACAAAAGGTCCCATGTTGTACAATTCTTTGATGTGAGTTCTAGACGAAGCCAAATGTGTGCTGTGCTCCGATACGCTCAACTGGAGAGATGGTTGCCCTCCGTGAATGGACTAGACTGGGCAAGGACCTGCAGGAGCTTATTGGAACAACAGCCTTGTTCTGTGCCTGCGTGGGGCTTTGGTTAATAGGCACAATATGTTTGCCCAAACTCAACACACACATCCTTCAGCTTTGTGTGTCTCATTCACACGGAGGAATTTTGAACTCTAGTATACAATGTGCATGTCACTAGAAAGACAGGGATTTCTTCACTTGGAAATGCGTCAAAGAACCAGGGTTGATTTTTGAATGGATAGAAACATGGATAGATGAGTAGTTAGTAACATGAAAGGTCACACAAGAGCATGCTGTTGCTGGTAGTAGGGAGGTGGGTGTCAGTAAGGTCCACTGTAGAGTGTCTAAAAGTTGCCTGCGTATTTGAGCATTCTCACAGTGGAATTTTGTATTGATAAAGAAAGCAATTATGTGGAGCCCTGGTGTCTCCTGGTGGCCAGTCAAGGGTCCTGAGACTTTGAAGGAGCTTCTACAGGCAGGAATCTATGTCTTGCATTTTCCAGTCACAGCTCATGATCTTAAGCAAGCGCTAAAGTACTAAAGTACATGTTGCCCCTGTGTAGATAAGGCTGAGTCCCAGAGCCTTGTGATTTCCAGCCATGCCTTGCCAAGACTCATTTTCTTCCTGAGAATGTGGGCATTTGTTGCATAGCCCAGGGCTTCAGGTCACACCTGAGAGATGGGATGCAGGTAACCCAAAAAGTCAGGCTCTGAGAGAAGCAACTGGTTCTAGTGTAGAGCTCTTGCCTGCTGACTTCCTGTTGGTGTATTTGGAGTAGTAGGAAACCACAGTGGTTATTACAAATAAATAACCCAGTAAAGACAAGTCTCTCAGATCAAAGAAGGACTCTGGGTCCAGCCTGGGCCCAAAGCAGGCATGCCCCCTGGCACCCACTGTGGCGGGGAGAGGAGGGCGTGGAGAAGGTCTATCTGCTGTGCAAACATTCCCTGTCTCAGCCCTTCCTGGGTTTGTGAGAGCCTGAGAACAGCAGCCTGGCTCTGAGGAAGGCTGGCTCTCTGAACTGCTGCCAGGCCAGCTAGGCTAGGTCTGCCTCATGACCTTTCAGCCTGCCTGCCCAACCCAACAGAGGCCAGCTGGAACTTCTGGTTATGTCCCAACTGGAAGAGCTCCTTTGTGGGTGATCATATGCCTCAAACTTGTCGGGGGATCCCTCTCTTATCATCCCCTTGAGGAACTGCTCTGACTAGCCTTTTGTCATAGGTATGGTGACCCTAGTAGCAGACATAATGTTGGGGGTACATCAGCAGAGAGATAACATGACAGCAGCCTAGACTCTTCCTGTTAGGCAAGAGGAAGTAGAAAGGTGTCTCTTGGACCAGCAAGTTGAAGTTTGCACACTTCAGTGTGCACAGCCACTGCTAGAAATTGTCAATCAATGGCCTGGGCCAGGACCTCTCATTACTCAGAAGCTTGCAAGTGATATGGAGGCTATTGGTTGTAGAACCACATTCTGAGTAGCACTAAAGCTGGCCATGGTTCCTCCCTGCATGAAGTTCACAATCAAATGCATGATCATCAACTGTGTCGAGTGAAGAAAGCAGCAAAGAGGCGATGAGAGGTACTGAGGGCAGGGTGGCAAGAGGGGGCCCAAAAAAGCTCTCCAAGAATCAGGCGCGAGCACTGAGCCCCCAGGCTCGGAGTGTGGGGAGGAGGAGGAGATTAGATAGTGGGGAAAGCACAGGAAAGGATCCCAGAGGAGCATGGGCTCTGCATCTCCAAGGAAATGTCCAGCAGGCCAATAGAGCTGGAGCAGACACGGGTGTGTGAGGAGAGGAGAGAGCGACCATTTGACAATCTGATGTAAAACTGCCATGAGAGTCCCCGCAGGTCTGTGGAGCTTGTAAAGAGGTGAGGGTTGGGAGTAGGGGGTTAAATGGATGGTGTAGAAAATACGTTTTTTCTTTTCTTTTTCTTTCTTCAATGATGTCGGCACTTAAACCTAGGGCCTCGGATGCTGGGTAAGTGCTCTATCACGGAGCAATAGCCCCAATCTTTTAATATTCAATTTCATTTGGGACAAGGTCTCTAAGTTATCTAGGCTGGCTTCAAACTTTTAGACCCGCAGGTCAGGCCCTAACTACCCTGATGACAACATTATTTTCTTCCTTTCTGGGGTGGCCCACATTGGGGACAAGCATGCTGCAGTTTGGAAAAAGAAATCTCTTGCCCCTGTTTTATGAGATCAAAGAGACCTGGAAGAACTTTCATCTTTCTTTCCCTTCTGGCTCCTTACTAGCTGGGACCGTTTCCATAGCGAATGTCAGAAACACAACTCCAATTGGCTTAAACAAAATAGAAACTTTACTGCCATGTGTAGTTGAAAACCCCAAGACTACTATTAGTTTCAAGAATAGTTGGATCTGGATGTCTAAGGCTTGTTCGTCTTCATCTCTAGGCTCTCTGCTCCCCTGTGCACACTTCACTCTTACGGTGTAGAGGCTGGCACTTGCCAGCCACAGTAGGATGAGAACCTGTATCCCCAATAACTCCAGCCAATGCCCCCTCTCTTTGTTGGGTCATGTGGCAATCTCTCACTAAGCCTAGTCAATAGATCCATTCACAGTTTCCCTCAGGAGTGCACATGGGTGGCTTAGCCCCACTCAGACCCATAATAAGGTCGAGAGGGCAGAGGGGAGTGCAGATAGGCAAGCCAAACTCCCAGCATACTCTGGGGCTCAGAAAGCCTGTGGCATGGTGCTGTCATTCATGTTTCCTCTTGGTCATGCTCCTTCCTGCCCAGCTCCTTTGTACCGAACACAGCCTTCCATCAGCCTCTGAGGCTTCGAATTAATCACCTTCATTCCAGATTGTGTCTTCAGACCCTCGTCTGATGAAGTCCCCAGGTCATACTCACGTTCTCGCCCATGCCCTGAGTGTGTATGTGTGGCTGTCTGCTCTCCAATCTCCTCCCAGCAGCATTCTGATTAATTTGTTTTTTGGTTGATTGGTTTGTTTATATGTTTGGAGACAGGATATTTAGCCCAGTTGGCCTTAAACTTGTCGCAATCCTTCAAATTCAGGCTGCTGAATGCTGGCATTGCATGTGCTGAGCCTGCTATGATTAGCTACTCCGTAGTGTGGAGGATGCCCAGTTCACAATATAGGTATCCAAATTCCACCATGAGCCCTTTCTACGTTTAATAGGTGTCAAGCCTATGAGGGCTGTATACAGATAGCCCGTGACAGTGCCAGGACTGAACTGAATTGCAGGACACCAGTTAGTGTGTACAGAGAGCTGGAGACCTGTTTGGTGTAAAGCCCCCTGGCATATTGAGTAGCCAGTGGTATTGGTACAGTTAAGGGAAAAGGGTTTTCCTTTATCAAAACACTCTTCCTTTTTGTTATGTCTCCGGGAGAGCTCTGCCTATGCCAATCATCCAAGGGCCTGGCAGGGCCACAAAAGCCTGAGGCTGGGCTGTGCCCAGGAACCAGATCTCTGGAAAGTGAGGAAGAGACTGTACGCTTGTCAGGTCTACACTGTGACAGCCCCCCCCAGCCCTCCCCCACATCACACACACACACACACACACACACATTCACATATACACATCCCTTCTTGTTAAACACTCACACACCCCCTACACCTCATATCCCAGCTCATCTATCTTTCTCTCTCTGCCTGCCTTCCGAGCCCTTGGTGCCCTTTCCTCTGTTGCTGTTCTCCTTCCTTTAATGAGGGGAAGCTATTGAATGATACTCTCTCCAGGCATGGTGGATCATGCTTAGAAGCTCAGCATTTGGGAGGCAAGGCAGGAGGATTAACTGGAGTTTGGGGCCAACTTAAGATAGTGAGTTCTAGGCTAGCCTGGGTTATAGAGTAAGACTATCTTGAACAAAACTAACTTACAAAGTAAGTAAGTAAGTAAGTAAGCAATACCTACTCTATAGTCTGTCATACCAAAGAAGCTTGGATGCCCAGGACAGAACCGTGCACAGAGCCCTCAGACACAGCTGACTTTCTTTAGCTGTCTCTCTGACAAAATTTCCCTTCCTGTGTGTACTGTGTGGGCCAGAAAACCCACTTTCCTGGACCTACCACATTCCTGCTCTTCCCCCAGGCTCTGGATACCGTTTTTTAGAGGGCTCATTCAGGACTTGAGATATATTTACCATGTTTTTGGAGGCATTTCTCCAGCAGAAATAATGGTCAGGATGGGAGCCATAGATGGAGCATGGCCCAGCACAATGGCAAAGGCACAGAAGGAAAACAGCAGCCAACAAGGGGAATGCCTCCCTAGATCAGAGTGGATTGCACACTAGCCAAGTAGGTCTCTGCATTGGACCAAGAGGTCATTTCTCTGACGTGCCCAGTTCAAACTCCTTATTTCATTCCCTGCACCTTGTTTATTCCCAGTAGAGCTCCTGTGGGCTCACTACCCACCGCCTTGGCCCATGGTAGTATTCCTTTTGCCATCAGCTCAGCCCCACTTGTAGCGGGGTCCCTGCAGACACCCTTCTCCACCTGTGTATGCCCAGAACACTTTTAGTTCCTGGGTCTCTCTTAGGTCTCTGCCGACACGTCACCTTGTCAGACAGCTCTTTCCTTACCACCCCTCCTCTTCTGCTCCCCCCACCCCACTCTGCCAGCTCCCAACACCAGCAGATACTCACATCTGCTTGTTTGGTTGGTTCTGCTTTCTCCACCCAACCCCAGATAGACTGTAAGTCTTCACAGGACGCAGGACAGGGTGTTTCCTGCCACATCCAGGGATGACCTGCCTAATAGGCATACGTGTGTGTGTGTGTGTGTGTGTGTGTGTGTGTGTGTGTACGTATGTACATATATGTATGCTTCTGCAGTTCCCAGATCTGCTCCCATTCCTGCCTCAACAGTCTTCCCTCTCCATCCTGCCACTGTGCCCCATAAACCACACACTAGCCAGCTTCCAGCTGCTCCCATCTGCTGGTGGCTTGCCTGCTTTCAGGAACAAACTGTTAACTTTACACCAAAGGTGCTTTATAAGCTGGGCCTGCATCCTACACTGATCTACTTAGCCTTGGCATCCTCACTTTCATGTACGTCCTAATCTCTTTGTGGAACTATGAGCCCCCACCCACCCACCCCATGCATACTCTAGAGAGAAGCAGCATGAATCTACAGCCTGATACTACACCTGATGGGGAGGAACACCTAGCAGAGATCTTTCTTGAGCCTCAGAAACAAGTGAGCATGCACGGGGAACTCTCAGTCCAGAAGAAACACCCAGTCAATGACTGATGCTAGGATTCTCACTTAAAACTACAGCTGATGAAGTGTTTACCACTGCCGTCACTCTCTGAGCCAAGGAAGACCTGAGGCCAGCATCTCTGACTCTGTCCCACAGGAACTCTCCATGTTCTGTGATCCAGCCAGATGCTCATGGTCTGATGTGTCAGGGCCATAATGAGTTTGCTCAGTCTGCCAGGAACAAAAGCCTTCGGCAGATGAAGGTTCAGGAAATGCAGTTGAGGTCTAGGGAAACTTGCCTTTGAATCCAATTGACAGCTCCTGTCTCCAAGTTCCTACTGGAATCAGCATACTTGTAAGGAGGCCGAGGAACCTGGGCTGGGCAGTACAGCTTGATGCTCTTTCCAGATGAAGATCACTTTTCTATACCCATTTGATGGGCCAAGAAGGTCCCACATGCTCCCATGTAGGGAAGGACAAGAGGCTCCTGAGATAGGCATGTCTCACAGTGGGAAAAAGTATCATGTGCCTTGCAGACAAAATGCTGGAGCTAGAGGGACAATGAGGAGGGCCTTACGACAGAGGGTGCAGCTACCCATACGCTATATGTTATACAGCCCTCTGTGTGCTGAGAAAAACATTCTATGAGCTTTTCAATACCTTAGTGGGATGCAAACCCAGCTGAAGCTCCATTTCTATCCAAGTGAGATGCAAACAACTTTTGTTGTGAGATAGGAGGCAGCCCCGAGCCCACCCCACCCGGGAATGTCCCCAGCACTGGGCATGGAGCTAGCAGCAGCAGGGCCGGAAGCTGAAGCTCTGCTGGCGGGGTGAAGCTAGAGCTCTGAGAAGCTCAGAGTGGCAGACATGGTGTGAAGTCCCAGGGTATTTGCAGCTAGAGCTGGGAACAAGATGTATGCAGGCATCATGAAGTAGCTCAGCCATACCTGAAACAAAAAAGACAATACTACCTACATGAACAACTGAGTCTCAGAGGGTGTCAGGCATCTAATTTTGGGGGGAATTAAAGGAAGGGACATTGAGATATTCCATTAACTTTTATAGCATACAGTGGTCTCTCCGGAGAATACTGGAGTTTCTGGAAGAGGCCAAGACCCTTCTCTGCTACATCCTCAGGTCACCCCTAAGAGAGCTACAGGCAGGCTGACCTTAGACTTGGCAACTGTATCAGTCTAGTCTTCCTCTCTTGCTTCATGATGTGTGGGGTCAAACCCAACTTGACATTATTTTCTCCAGGTGAAAATAAAGCTTAAATGGCAGACAGAAAACTGAAGGAGAAGAAATAATATTTTTACTTAAATGGATTCAGTTTCAAAATAAAAAAAACCACACTCACCTGTTTTATGGAGATTACAGAACAGGGTCCAAAGTTACAGAGTGACTAAGTGGATAACTGATTTGTTCATTCAGTGAAGAGCTGGCAAACCCTTTGGTGATTGTCCAGTGCTAGCTGGGCCCCCACTGTATGCCTAGCCTTGAGCTGATGTTTTCCTTTAAGGAACTGGGTTTGCAGAGTCCAGACACTCAGGCAACTGTGCCCCAAAGTGGAAGGCACAACAACCTCACTGCTTAATGAAATACTTTTTAAAAAAGATTTGGGCAGGGCCTAGGAAGCTACCTTAGTCAATAAGGTGCTCACCACACAAACATGAGGATCTGAGTTCAAGCACCAACATAAAAAGCCAGTGTGGGAGTAGGTGCTTATAATCCCAGCACCAGAGAAGCAGAGACCAGTGTTCTCCAGAGCTTGCTGGCCAATCAGCTTTTCTTAACTAGTGAGACCCACATCCCAGTGAGAGACACAGTCTTAAAAAAAAAAAAAAAGGTAGATATTTCCTAAGAAACAACACTTGAAGTTAACTTCTGGCCTCCTCACACAAGAGCACACATGTATACCCACATACAGATGAACACACACGGATACATACACACACACACACACATCCACGCACATGCGTGCACACTGTTCATTCAGTAGCCTGCAGATGCAAAGCAGAGATAGGGTCTTTAAAGGCAGTGAGAAATCAGGGAGGTAGAAATTGAATATTCAACTGTAAATGACAGTGGTGAAGTGGGAGAACTTTTTTTTTTGGCATTTATGTGCTTTATTGTATAACTATTTAGTGCAAGTTTGGCATTCAATAATTTGTGACAAATTATAGCTAACTTATTCATCTTGCAGAGATATTTCTTTATCAATTGAGTCCAATACTTTCTTTTTTATTAATTATTTTATTTATTTACATCCCAAATGTAGTCTTCCCTCCTGGAGTTCTTCACCTCATCCTCTGAGTTGGTGCTTTCTCTTCCCTACAGGACATCCCCCTTTCCTGGGGCATAGTCTCTACATGATTAGGTCCATGTATCCTCTCCCACTGAGGCTAGACAAGGCAGTCCTTTGCTCCATATGAGCTAGGGCCTCAGACCAGCCTGTGTATGCTCTTTGGTTTGTGGCTTAGTCTCTGGGAGCCCCCAGGAGTCCAGGGTCCAGGTTAGTTGACAGTGTTGGTCTTGTGGGGGAAGATTTAAATCAAGGAGTCAAATCATAGACTATGAGGGAGACCTGTGAGCATCAAAGGGATGAGGAAGGCTGGGCATAATGAATCTGCTCTCTGGGTGCCATGTGTGTCTTTGTTCTCTTTCTCAAGCACGTCTGCATCCCTAGACTCAAAACAGTGGTCCTGTAATGCTGAGTTCGGTGGACAGGGTCAGCTTCTTCCTAGATTTTCATCTTTCTCCTCTTCTGGGAATTATTTTTTGTTTAAATTCAGGGGACAACCAAGACTCCCTGCTCCATGATAAAATAATCTGAGCAAAATAAAAATGTAATTTAAAATGTAAATATCAAAGAAGTGTCCCTCTGTAGCACCCTATACCCAGCCTCTGAGGTAGAAGGCCAGCTCCCAGCTTTCCTGGACTCTCTCCAATAAATAGGTTGGCTCCATCAGGGATCAAGACCCCAATGGTGCATTCATCACACTGCATTATCCAGGTAGAACCTTTGCCTGGAGCCCAGTGTGTGGATCCTACCAGGTCCTGGTTGTGTTTTTTCCTCATTCCATAAACGTACCACCCCATGTTGCAGTCCTGGTGACAAGCTTTGAGAAAGCACTTCTTGTTAGATGTATCACAAGCCCACTACTGAGAGACCGCCAGCCCTATTTAATAACCCAAACAGTTGACTGAGTCAGTGAACACAAGCCAGTCATGGGTGATGATGACATGCCAACACCCGAGGAGGGTCACCCTGGATCTGCACTGCTCCACATACTTTAGGGGAATTATCTCTCTGCTCCCCCTCCCCCAACAGTTCTCTGTACCTCTCCATTTTGAAGCTGAGTGAACTGAATCTCGGGTTGTTACAGGACTGGCTAAATTCACACTCAAGTGGCCCTTCAGTGAGGTTTCCGTTGCAAAGCATCAGAAATTGTCAGCATTTAGCCAATACCATTCCATACATAAGGCTGACACTTAACTGCTGGTTGACAAGTGTCCCTTTTGGACTGAATCAATACTCTGCACACATCACAATCACTTGGAAGATTTGTTAGAGAAGGTTTCGGGCAGTTTCTGATTGGATGGTTGGTATATCCGAAACTGTGTTTTCATCGCTATTGCCCATGCTGGCCCAGATCACACCATGAGCCAGCCCCCTTAGCTCTAAAAAGACTCATCTCTTTAGTATGCATCGTCTGAATCACTAAGCAGCAAGGCTGGCAACCAGAGCTGAGCATGAGCAGATTGTTCAGGTCCAGTGCTCACTGTGGAGGCCTCATCACACACTTCACTTGCTTCGCGTTGCTAAGACACTAAACTTGGGGCTTGGAAAATAGCTCAGTAAGTAAAGTGCTTTACATGTAAGCATGGAGACCTGAGCTCAATTCTCAGAATCCATGTAGAAAAGTTGGAAATAATAACATATAGCTATAATTCTAGCACTGGAGAGGCAGACAGGGGCAACCCTGTGACTCATTGGCTAGCCAGCCTAGCCTAATCAGCAAGTTTTAGGCCAGTGAGAGACCTTGTCTCAGAAAGCAGAGTGGGTAGTGCTTGAGGGCTGACACCAGAGGTTGTGCTCTAGCCTTAACATGTGTGCATGCATTTAGACACACACACACACACACACACACACACACACTCACACACACACACACTCACACACACAGAGGGAAAGAGAGGGAGAATCTGAGGGTTATTTTTTTAACTTCACTTTAAGTTGACATCGCCATATGTGATAAGTAGATACTGAATTAGACAACGAAGTTCTAAACAAACAAACAAACAAACAAACAGGAAAGTTGTCCCTTGTAGGTAAAAATTTAGCTTCATAAGCACCTAAGTTGAGGTAAGCATCTACTCTTACTGCAAAGTATCTGGTTTGCTGGAGGGTTGTGTCCATCATTTCAATTTCAGGGCCTTCTGCTAAGAGTAATGTGGTTGGAAGGATCCCTGAAGACAGAAGTCTGGCTTTCTTCTTCCCACACCAGTATAGTGCTCATGAGGCACCAAGTGTGGAGGGGAGCAGGGTACCGGGGCTGCCCTTCCCCAGTAAAGTGCTTTTCATGGAAAGCTTAAGGCTGATGATGGTGTGATAGGGCTGTGAGGAGCTGATAGTGCAGAGGACCATGCAGGGTTCTTGATGCTGTGCTTGGGTGTGGAGTGAGTCCATGGTGAGGATGCCAGTCACTGAGCATGTATGGAAGCACCTAGGCATGGCTCCTACAGGTGGCTCCACTGGGAATTTCCCAGATCAAAGAAAGTTCCTCTGGGCAAGGGAGTGAAAATGGTGAATGATGGATAACTCTCCGAGCCTCTGCAAGGCACCCAGGACATGTGTTTACAATCCAAACTGCAGCTTGGGGGTTGGGGGGAAGGGAAGAGGACATACATCCAGTTCTCCTGGTTCCTCCTTCCTCCCAAACAATCAGGATGGCAAGGAAGGCAGTATGAGCCTTGTAGCTTTGGTCTGAGCATTCTCTGATAGATACTGAATCAGGCTTTTCTTTACCTGATTCTTCTCAATGCAAACAACTTTGTTCTACTTTGTGGGTCTCAGTTTGTCCACTTGTAGATAGAAAAGTAGCAAACTAGATCCTTGCTCCTAATAGTCTACTACCCATTCATATTAGCCTCACTTGAAAGTGTGTTGGAAAGCCTCAGTCAGAGCCAGATCTACTGACACATGTCTGTCATCCTGGAACTAAAGCAGAGGGGCTAAAGCAGAGTCATGACTTTGAGACCAGCTTGAGCTATATAGACTTTGTTTTCTTGGAAAACAAGGTCTATATACCCCCTCCAAACAAAACAAAACAAAACAAACACCCAGCAACAAAACCTAAAAAACAAAAAATGAGCTGAGCATGATAGCACACATGTGTTCCAGCATTTGGGAGGTAGAGGCAGATGGACCTGAAACTCAGTGTCATCCTCAGATACACAGGGAGTTTGAGGTCAACCTGGCATGCATGAGACCCATTTTTTTTTTTTTTTAAACAAGCAAAAGCAAAAAAAAAAAAAAAAAGAAAAAAGAAATGTAAAACCAGTTTTCTTAGACTGCCAGGTGAGAATCTGCTCATAGAAGAGTTTCCCTGGTAACAGGTACCCACAGGGAAGTGCAGCTGGGATCTGTGTCTGTGGGCTGGAGAAGAAGCTGCAAAGTATTTCATTTTAGGAAGCCAGTGGGCTTGGCTTGGGAGAGCTGCTGGGGCTCTAATCTTTGCAGCAATGAAGCAGGTCTCAGCAGGCACATCATAATGGAGTGACACTTTTCCAAGAAGCCAGTTTCATGGAAGCCTGAGAAATGCTCAGCCTCAGAGGCAAAGGGTCCTCTTAAAGAGTGCACCTATCTGAGGGACAGGCTAGACTCTGTGACCTTGGGGTCCCTTGCACAGATGTCTTACATACATAATCAAAGTGGATTATGCTAATGGAGCACCCTGTAGAGGGCAAAAAGGTTCAGGATTAAGGGGGCTTCCTAGGGACTCAGCTTCCCGTTTACCTATTATTCAGAGCAGGACTCAAATCTGTCTACTCTCCTGCCTCCCCCTCCTCCTCCTCCTCCTCCTCCTCCTCCTCCTCCTCCTCCTCCTCCTCCTCCTCCTTTAGAGTGCTGCTTCCAGATCAGGTGGCCAGAGAGATATATGTCCCTGTCAGGAGAAAGCTAGGCCTGGGTACAGATCAGGTGTAACCAAGGGAACAGCTGTTGCCTGAGTTAAGAAGGGGGTGGCTCCCTTGGAACATGTTGGAGAAGGTGTCTGCTTTGCCATCTGTCTGAAGGGCTTTCTGCCCAATGAATGAAATCTCCTGACTTCTGCATTTCGGTTTTGCTATGATTCTTGGTGGCCACTGGGACATCCTGTGGCATCCAGAAAAAGTCTTAGCCAATACCATACAGGTGATCTTGGATATGATGGAGGTGTGGGATTCACTGAGAGAAAAGCTTGTTCTTATGAAAGAAGGTTGAGGCCACAGCCTTTCTGACCTCTAGAACTTTAGTAGAGACATCTGCCCACGGCTCAAAACCTTGCTCCAGCTTTACTTCAGGGTTACAACTAGGTTGTCAATGGGATATGGTAGAGATAAAGTTGGTGTGCCAGTTTTACAAGGTGGGATGCTGGAGTCAGACTCAGGGGTTAAAAAGCTGATGGAGCTGCCTCCCAGCTTTGTCTCAGCCCTATGGGTGAAAATGGGGCTTTAATGAGCAGTCTTGGGAACCTATGGACATGCTGAGGTGTGAGCATACTTACCAGACAATATCCTGTGTTCCTACCAGCTCTTCTGTTCTGAGATCCTAGGGTTAAACTGTACATAACTCATCTTAAGATGCTGGAACCATAGCCCTGGAGGAGAGAGTTGACTTTGAACCTTACCACCTCTTAACTGTGATGTTAAGCAACACTAAGTTTTGTGCCTCCATTTCCTTACTTACAACTAGACACTTCACAGAGGGTGGTTGTGTGAGGGCACAGTGGTGACTACAGGAAGGAAGGAACCAGGCAGTGGTCGTGCCTAGCAAGAACCACATTCATGTCTGTTCTGATTGTTGTAGGTGAGAAGACTCAGTTGTAGAAAGATTGTAACCATTTTTAAAGATCTGAGTTTGCATGCTGGTGTACCTGTCAGCTTTCTGTTATCATAACAAGCACCCGAGATAAATCCAATGATAAAGCAAAAGGGTTTTGGGGGGGGTTACAATTTTGAAGGTTCTGGTTTATGATCAGTTGGCTCTATGGCTTTGGGCCCTGTGCAGAAACAGCACATCATGGTGAGAATAAGTGGAGGTAAAAATTTAAAAAAAAGCTGCCTTGTGTACGTCAGGTACCAGAGAGAAAAAAGTCTAAGATGAAGTGTCTGACGACCTGTCTCATGCTTCTCACAGGACATTCAGGAGTCAGTTCTCTCCTTCCATTCTCTCCTTCCACCTTCTTGAGGCAGAGTCTCTCTTGTTTCTGCTACAGAGCTCTGTATTCCAGACCAGCTGGCCTGCACGCTTTAGAGCGATTATGTCTCTACCTTCTTTATTGCTGCAGGCTTATGTGGCAAGGACTTTGACCTGTTTATCCATCTCACAGGATTCATGAACTGTCCATGAACTCTACGATCCAATCGCCCCTCACAACTTAAGTCCAGATTGTGAGAAGTATGGCTGCTCCCATTTTTATAAGAAAACCAAGGCCCCAGCAGGCTGAGTGACCTGCTGGGGACCACATAGCTGACGGGAGCTGCAACTAGAACTCAAGCCCGGGGTTTTAGATTCAAGTCTTTTAGGTTCTTCCTACTGGATGCTGAGTGTTCCTGTTATGAGCAGCTCCCAATGCTCCCATGCTGTCCTCAGGTCTAACTCAGAGCTGCGTGGTCTTCATGGGGGACATCTATTCTGATGCTCATAATGGCTCTGCAGCTTTATTCTATTTCATTTCATTGTTTTGACCTCAAAGAATGAGAGAGCCCTGTGGCTTGGACCTTAGGAAGGCCCTGGCACCCACATTCCTGACCACCTTATTGTATTGCTCATCTTTTAACTCAGGCTTGCCTAGGGTTTGGCTGGGTAATGAGGAAGGAGACATAGTCTCTGCTGTGTCCCCCATAGAAATATGTTCTGGCTCACTCTGGGGGTCTTGGCTTCAGGGGACCCTTGTCTCTGCTTGTCTTATTTCCTCATGGAATCGCTAAAGAAAGTCCTACTGTCTGCAGCCTCTGAGGCATCAGGAATTCCCATACCTGGGAGCTGGGAAGCCACAGGACACAAGTGTGCTCATGAGTACTATCATCACCCTGGGACACCACTGGATCCTCTTTAACACTCTGCTTGCTCTACAGGTGACAACCCCGGAACTCAAGGACAGTCACTGAAGGATGAGCAAAGCCCCTGTACCTGGCAGCCGTGGACACTCTTGTTTTTCTGTTGATCCCTGCATCTCTAAGGCTGGTACAGCAGCTAGATGGGGAACACTGGGCATCTGGAAACTTGGTTTGCTACTGTGAAGATGTGCAGTGACATGAAGTGCAGGTCTGCTGAGGAAACCATATGATTCTTCTCACGTGCTGATGGGGTTCCCATACCTTTCAGGGACAGGCCAGCTGAGACCATCATGACCAATGTCTTAGCAACCCTGTAGCCTGACCAGTGCAAAGTCAGCTGACTACTCCCAAGAAGTCCCCAGCATCATTCCCTGTGAGCTCTTCTGAGGTCTTCCACAGCTGCTTCCAGCCTGTCTCACCAACCAAGAAGCTTAATTCCAACCCAACTACCAGAAGCTTCAGTGGCCAGCTAAAAGTGCTGTTCTTCTGAGTAGACAGTTCCCAAAAGAAACTTGGGCATCTGTAGGATCCACAGCAGCAGGACTGTCTCCGGGCCCTGGGAGCCACTCTGTGCTGGAGAGCTTGAAGTCTGTGTGCTCTGCAATGGGGTAGTTCTGGGCATAGGGACCTCTCTACCTCCTGTGGCTCAGACACTGGAGAGAACACAGCCGAAGGTGTAATGTCAGGAAAGGGTACTGGACACCGCTCCCTTCTGTGGAAGTGTTCTTCCATCCATTCATAAAGGAAACAACTTCTGACACATGACCTCTTTCTTACACATGACTCTGTACATGAGAACTGTGAGGTCCTCACAAGTCCATCCTAGGGAATTACTTACTACCTTATACAGTCCTACCAGTTTCTATCATAAAGTGAGGGTGCCAGTTGTCCAGGTCCAACTTCCCTGGAGAATGTGACCCAATGAGGTTATATGGCCTGTTGGCAGCTGGTGGCAGCTTGCCTTTGTTTTTGTTTTTTTTTCCTAAGCCAGCTGAGACCTGAGACGGGTGCTGCATCTTTCCCCCGAGGTCTGGATGCACCACTCACTACCATTCCTCTTCAAGCTATAGAGCACTCCTCTCTGGGAGCCATGGGAAAGGTGGCCTCCCAGATATGAGAGACAAGTGCCTCTGTTGTTCTAGCAGAGGCAGTCTGGGTCAGGCAGGGTGCTGGAGGAGGACACACAGGCTTTGATTCTGAGTTGTTTCTTCCTCCTCAGCCCTCCTCCCAGCCCACCTGTGCAGAAGGTCCCCTCTTCCTGCCTCGGTTGGCTGAGCTGGCACAAAGAGCTTCACTGAGCCCAGGGTCAGGGGCATCAGATTAGCCACTGAGCAGGCCTGAGAGGTGGAGCCTCTGTGAGCCACTTTCTCTGGATAATGTCTGCTTGTTCTAGGCACAAACACAGATCTGTTGGGAAGGACCTGGGGAGATGGCTCAGAAACTAGAGCTACCATCCCCAACGCTTAGGCAGAGTCTCTGGGCACAAAGACAAAGTAAAACACAAAACAACAAAAATCTGTGTTGTTAAAATTCCCATTCTGATGTAGATTCCTGTAGTCATCTTCTACACAAGTAAGAAGTAAAATGAATAAATCTCAGAATAAATCTTTTAAAAACACAAGTTTAATAAAATGGAGATTAAATTGTCTCAACATAAGAACAAGTCCACAACCCGGGTTATATTTGTCCTAGATTTGTTCTCATCTGCTTTACCGTCCTCAGTGCTTGGTTCCTACTACATGACTCACGAGAGTTACTTGAGGTCCAGCCATCATATCTGCATCTCAGCCAGCAGAAAGGCAGAAGGAAGGAAAGGAGTCCTTTCTTCTTTCCCTTAAGGGCATTTGCTGGAAGTTTGCTTATTGGTTGAACTTAATCCCAAGGCCACAAGGAAACTGAAGAATGTGCTGCCTATTCAAAGTGGCTAGGCACCCATATAAAAATTAGGGGTCCTATTACTGGGCAAAGAGGAGACAAATGAACTGCGCACACTAACGACATCAAGTTCAAAGATCAGCACATCTACTACATCCCCAGTTAGGACTCCAGAGAAGTCCACAAGTCAGCAGAGAGCACACCAGCAAG
This sequence comes from Rhynchomys soricoides, assembly GCA_019843965.1. Classification (NCBI taxonomy): domain Eukaryota; kingdom Metazoa; phylum Chordata; class Mammalia; order Rodentia; family Muridae; genus Rhynchomys; species Rhynchomys soricoides. The sequence goes on along the minus strand of JADRCH010000182.1, from coordinate 2,100,763 downwards.
CCTGTGGCATTGGATTCCCAACTAACGTCTGGTTTCTTCTCGGTTTCTTGGCATAAGTAGAAAGACTTCATTTCAAAGGGAGGGAGCTTGAGGGCCACTCAGCTGAGAGATACAGGTCAGGGGCAGAACGGTGACCGAGTTTGCGTGTCCAGATCTGCCTGGCCCTGAGTCATGGTGGGTGAGGAACTACTCATGTGGGGTGTGCCACTCCTGCCATGTCCCTGTCCCCTGCCTCAGTGTGGGTGAGTCTCTGTCTCGTGTTGGTGCTTGCTGTGGGGCTGTGCTTCTGACCCTCTGCTTGCATTTCAGGGAGCAAGCTGTAGGAATGAGAGTGGCTGGGAAGCATGATGTCTCCCCCAAGATTGTGCTGGCCATGGGCTGTCTCCTCCTGGTGGGCTTCTCAGGGGCCACATCTGCAGGTGAGATGCCACAAAAGCTGGACCTCAGTTTCAGCCAGGTTGCTGGGGGAGGGAGATCACAGGGAGTCTCTCAGGTAGGGTCCCCCCTGGACACCTTGGTTTCTGGCAAGCCTCATCCTGCCCCACGTTTTGTTTTCTTAGGAAATGACAGGCTGGCCTAGAATCCTCCCAGGTTGCAAACTCAGTGTCTGGTCTGTCTGAATTCCAGTGCAAGCGAACCTAGTTGGAAAGGTATTATAGTTTGAGACTTCCCTCATGGAGCACCTGTCTCTCAATTCTGGACAATTGGAAAGGGGAGATGCTGTCTCAAGATATTTTAAATTTTTAAAAGAGACCAGAAATTTGGATTTTTATTAAAAAGCTTGTTTTTAAATGTTAGTTGCTAATACGAAATTTAGAATCTCTCCAGGAGAGAGTCGGGGAGTGCAGAGGGAGAATTCAGAGCATCCCTCCCCACACTGTGTCATCAGGTCAGGATCTGGGCCCGTGAAGCCCTTTTCAGCCACAATGCTCTCAGCAAGGATTAGATTGTATTTTTCTTTTTTGTTGTTTAGTTTGGTTTATATATTAAGATAGGACCTCAGAAGATAGCCCTAGCTGGGCTTAAACTCACAGATTGGCCTGTCTCTGCCACTGGAGTACTGGGATCAAAGGTATGTGCCACCGCACTCGGATGTTTTCTTTTGCGACAGTATGATACAGGATAGCTTCACACTTGCAATTTCCCTCCTTTGCCCCCTAAGTGTTAGGGTTACAGGCCTATGTCACAGCCCAGCACCCTACTCAGATCTAAATTACTATCTCAGTATTGTCAACTTTGCTTTAAGTGGTTTGTTTTATTTTATCTTGTGCCCCCCCCCCCGTGGTATCAAGCAAATAATCATTAAGTGAGTTTTAAATTAAGATTAGAAGCACAGGACACTTCTCCCAGGCTATAGGAAACAAGCATTAAATACCTGGCACCTTTGGCAGACACTAAAGGCACAGAGTACAAATCTTAGAAACCGAGCAGGGGTTTAATAAGACCACCATGGGTACCATTGTTCATCTTAAAATGTTAGTATTACTCATTGAGTATTATGCTCTTCCATGATAAAGGACCTCACTCTAAATTGCATTGTTACCAGCCCACTGAGGGCAGGAAGCATTCTGTAGCATAGAATGCCTTCACTGTGATTTCTTACAAAATCTCAATTCTTGAGTGACATAGAAGTAGGCAAAGTGTCAGTGTTCAGTGCAGTGACTTAAGACATTGCCTGAGTTCATTCATCTGCTCTTGCAATCAACAAACACAAAGTAGGTGTTAACTCCGGGCTAGGAACTGTATTTGGGTTTATGTTTTGGGGTGATTCAGCTTGATGAGTATTCAGATATTTCCTGGGTGTTTCCTCCCACACCCCAATAAACCCTTTTGCATATAAACTCTTTGGAATGGAGGCTGTGCCTCTCTCTGGTGCCCTTTAGTCTGTGTTCTTTGAGAGAGAAGTAGAAATTGCCTTTGTCATTCATGCACTCTCTTACTGTCTGCTTCACAGGCCCTCTGCTGTAGTCAGGGAAATCAGTGTGGTTGCCATGGTGATGTTTCAAAGATGGTACTGGTGATTTTTAGATAATTTACTGATCCATATGTATGAATACCCAGCTTCCACAAAGGATAGCCCACCACATCCAGTCACAAAAGTACTCTGTCTTAGCCATGGGCTCAGAGCTTTTGGAGTGGGGCTCATGCTCCTGATGGTGGACAAACCTGTAGTGTGAAGCCCATCATAGCTGACCTGAGATGCAAAGTTGGCTGCAAAATCATATGCCTAGACAGGGAAAGGACTATAGGCTTGACTTGAAAGAAAGACACAGTGAGACCTGAAGAACTATTCACTTAGTGAAACTGGTTCTTCCCAGGAGGCTCTCAGTCTGGAGCACTGGGGACTCCAGGATGCTGCATTTGTTCTTCACACTCTGATAATCAACTCCTCAAGACTGATTCCCATGTCCAGGACCAGGTGGAAGGCTACTAGGAATTCGTGACTATGCTCTTTGTAGATAAGCCAAGGTGTGGGCTTTAGCACCCAGCTCTCAGAGCTGTTGCTTTGAGCACCAACTTGAGCATTCTATATCAAGGCAGGGAGCTACCCAGTCTATGTACAGACTGATAGCAGCTCTTCTCTCCAGCCAGCAGGGAAGTCTGCGTCTGCTTTGTGTATTGTTATTACTTGAAAGTTAGGATCTGAAGTGGTGACTCATTGAAACTCCACAAATGTGGAGTTCTCATTGTAGTCACACTTAAAATCTGAATTCACACCAATGGAGGCAAACAGAACCAAAGGTGGCTGCCGTGCACCTGGGAGAAAATGTGGGGCTCAGCACCCACATAGAAAACTTGGTCTCAATGAATGACTAGATAGTCCTTATCTGGTTCTGTTGAATGCAGGTAATAGCATGTCTCCCTCTAGGCTTTTCTTTAGATATTTAATTATGGCTTCCTTCTTGCATAACTGAAGAATAATTTAATATCCCTTAGAGCTGCTATGCCTACCATGGTTCTGAGTTGGAACTGGTTCTGGTCCCATGTTGTGGATGTGACTCCTGAACCAACGTTAACTGCGGAATGTAGTGATTCTAAGTCCCCTACAAAGTGGCGCTTGCTTCCACTCCTGATACCCGCCCTAGTCTCCCAACTGAACCCTTTCCCTTGTGAGCTCACCTAAGCCTCACCTCCACCTCCCCACCTCCTTCTGCGCTACTTGTAAGTCTGATTTATTCTTCACAATCTAATTGCTGAGAAAATGAAAATTGCCTCACACCAATTAGCCCCTTCTCCCTGCTTTTTTTTTCTGGACCTTCACTTGCTTTCCACAGGGTGATTCTCCCAGTTGATGGGACATAGATGTCCCTTTTTGTATCTCCCAGGGCATAGATTTGAAGCAGATCCCAGCAAACCTTGTGAAAATCCAAGAGTCTCCCGATCCAAGTAAACACTGGCTACATGCTTGCCGGCCACACTTGGCTATAGACTGCCTTGGGGCATACAGGGCAGGAAGTACAGCCTGACCTCAGAGCATCAGCAGGTGGCTTCCTACCCTGGGGAGTCCACACAACCCACAAACCCACTATTGGAGTGACAGCTCAGAACAAAAGGAATAAGAGCAGCCTGGCCAGGAGGTAGTGGGGTATGCCATTAATCCAAGCACTTGGGAGGCAGAAACAGGAGGATCTGTGAGACCAAGGGCAGTCTGGTCTACAGAGTGAGTTCCAGGACAGCCAGGGCTACACAGAGAAACCCTGTCTTAAACAAAACAAAACAACTAGACTGGATAAGTGGAGAAACTGCCCCACTCAATGGCCTTATACTCCACCAGTATCTCTTATAGCAATGCTACACATGTCACATGGTAGATACCCGCAAAGGACATGTCCAGTGATAAGAGTTATTACCCTCAGAGGATCCACCAGGCAGAAAGCTGTTTAGGACAGGCATGGAGGAGGTAAATACAAGGCTTGCCAAAGCATACGGTTAGCCTCTGTTGTCTCAAAAATAATACTAATATTAATACTAATATTACTTTTATATAGTTGCTCCCCGTTTATAGGTCATTACCAATGACAGGTCACATGTGTTGTAATCAGTGCTACTTGTTTATCCAATTCATTTCTTACCGTCTTCCTCAGGTCTCCAAGGGAACAGAGTTAGAAAAGTAATCCCAAACCATGTATATGGTGAAAGAACTTGGTTAACTCTTTAAACACTGCTTGGAAACCAAGAACTCTGAGCCAATTGTAGTGTCACTTCAAACCCTGCAATGCCCTGAGTGCTCACCAGATCTATCCTTCATGAAAAGGAGGGACTGAATCAGAGGAGGAAGGAGGCTGTCCAGAGTTGGGTGATAAAATCATGACAGGGGTTTGGCCACACCCAGGGTACCTGCCTCTCAGATCAGCGCATCTCTCTGGAGTCTAAGAACTTGCTTTTAACCCTGGTAGAGAAGAGATGTCATGAAGTGTACTGCCCTCACTCTGTCCTTCTTTCCCTATACGGTTGATCTGAGTGGTGACATGTCACTATCTTTGGCAGTGGCAACTGAGTGTCCTGACCAGAGTCCGGACCTGCAGCCTTGGATGCCTGGCCATGACAGAAACCATCAAGTGCACATTGGCCCTGGCAGGAAACTACTGCTCACCTCCTCTGCCACAGTTCACTCCATCACTATCTCAGGGGGAGGTAAGCCTTCCTGCCCCTTCCACCACCACGAGTCCTGCAAATGGATCAACGAAGCCAGGAGCTGAGACAGACAGAACAAATGTTCTATGCTTTGGGTTCACGTCAGAAGATCTGGAGATTTGAGATCATCATGTACTTAGAGTGCTGAGGAATGGCTTGTCAAAGTTCTAATCTTGGGGGGGGGGATGTTTAAAATGACAGTTTCTATTGGTGCTCTGAAGGGACCTGTTATTATTATATCTACATGCTTGGTAATTAAGGGCAGGACATGGGGTAATGGCAATGGATCAAATGACCACTGTGTATATCTTGCAAAGCAGATGATGGAGAAAAGTAATTCCTGCAAGACAATGGGCATAGAAATGCTGAGTAGATGCCCTTTTGCCTGCCTAAGGGGATGGGGAATCTTCTCTGAGCTCTGCTCTAACATTACCTAAGATTCTTGTCTTCTCAGACATCCCCTTTCTTCTCTCTTCAGGAAAGCTTGTCATTAAAGACCACCATGAGCACATCGTGCTGCGTACCCGGCACATCCTGATTGATGACGGTGGAGAACTGCATGCCGGGAGTGCCCTCTGCCCTTTTGAGGGCAATTTCAGTATTGTGTTGTATGGAAGGTGGGATGACTTTGCTCATGGCTCAAGCACTGCTGTTGGGTCTGAAGGGAAAGAGGTTTTCCAAAGGAGAGGGAAGCCAGAAGTCTAGACTTCTATAAAGGACAGGAACCACCACTGTGTCCCACTAGACCATAACCATGAATAAGATAGGCGTAAGCGGTACGCAGGATGTGCTTTGTTCATCATGCTGTATATGGAGTAGCTACATTACAGAAGTCCTTGACAGGCTCTCAGTAGCTCTCCAGTCATTTCATGATTTGAAGAGACTCTGAAAGAGGCTACTAAGTGCTATAAACAACAAGTGTGCAATGTTTCACAGGGAGGTGTGAACAGATGTATTTACTCCAGCGAGGGCACCAATGACAGCCCTGAGATATACCTCTACCCAGGTCTAGCTTGTGGAACCTATTGCGTTATTGGGGTTACTTTTAACAGCATAGGTGATTCATAGTAGCTGCATCACCTAAAAGCAACCACAACATGGGTGCCGATTCCCTGGAGCTTGCAGCCCAATAGGTAGGCAACTCCATTGGAGAGCCCCTCTACCTAAGCAATTGTTTAGTGTTTGTAGTATACAACCACGGGAGGCATCCTTTTGAGACTTCTAATTTCCCTGAGGTTTCTGAGTCTTATGAGCATTCCTCCCTATTCTAGGAGAGGATGCTTCCATGTGGAGAAGACAGAAGAATAGCAATAAAACTCAGGGAAGTTCCATGTGCCTTTCTCTCAGGCTTGTGACCCACCTTTTGTTTTTTTTCCTTCTTTCTTTTTGTGATCCATCCTTAAGCAACTGAAATTTATAAGAAGTGATAGCTAAGAATGTTTGACTGTAGGCAGGAACACAGTGAAAGTACCTGTGATTTCACAGCTTGTAGGGCAGAGACAGAAACCAGGGCTAAAGACGGTGGCAGTGAACAGTGTCTGCTAGGCACTTCTGCTGCCTTGGGTGCCCACTGTTACTCTGGTTTGGGAGGGTCAGCTTGCTAATGCTTTTCTGCAGACCTAATGTTGTCACCAAAAATACAGCTTGACTGTTTGAGGCCACAGTGGGAATCAGGGGCCAGTGATGCCCCCTTAGGGGCTCAGCATCTGACCGAGATGTGTTGGTCAACCCTTTGGACCCTTTTTCTTTACAGGGCTGACGAAAACATCCTGCCGGACCCTTACTATGGCCTGAAGTACATCGGAGTGGGCAAAGGAGGCACTCTTGAGTTGCACGGACAGAAAAAGCTTTCTTGGACTTTTCTAAACAAGACCCTTCATCCTGGTGGCATGCAGGAGGGAGGATATTTTTTTGAAAGAAGCTGGGGCCACCGTGGAGTCATTGTTCATGTCATTGATGCCAAATTGGGCACAGTTGTCCATTCTGACCGGTAAGGTTGGCTTTCCTATATTCATGTCTTCTCTTGTTCAGGATCTCCCCTAACCAGGGGACTTCTCCAGGGGCTGGCATGCTGTGTGAATGATGTGGAGGGAAGGCCTTCTCTAGAGAGGTATCTTCTTTCCTAGACATTTGTCCAGCAAAGCTGAATTTAACATAAATATGTGAAAGTACACACACACACACACACACACACACACACACACACACTATAGCTTCAGGTAGTGATAACTGGTGGTAGAAATGTAAAAGGCATAGTGGAATAAAGTGGAATGCTAGAGAGAGAACCAGTGGGTTCCCTTTAGGCAGGTGATCAAGAAAGGCCAGTGTGAAGGAGCATCCTTTGAGCTGAGAACTGTGTCAGAGGAAAGCTTAACACAAGTGCAAGGGACCAAAGGTGCCCGAAGCACTATACTCTTAGAAGAGGGAGAGGGGCTCAAAGGTGGATATGTAGGGCAGGATGGTGGAGCAGAGGTACAGGTGACAGTAAAGAGGTGGGTTTTATTTTCAGTGAGATGTGAAGTCATCTGAGGTCTTGAAGAGGTCTAATTGAAAAGAACATTCTGGTGACTGGGAAGAAAATGGGAGGGGAGTGGAGGGCAAAGTGATGATTGTCAAGTGTCGAAATTATTTAATCCCTATCCAGGATTTCTACCCTGCCTTTGACCATGCAGTTCCCGGATAAAAGACACGCACGATCTTTATATTTATAATAAGCCTTAATCAGCACCAACAGCTGGTCAAATAGCTACCTCTACACTATTATGTCTATTTCCCAACCAGTAATCCCATTATATAATTTGCCATGTTTCATCTAGACTGCTCTTAATTTCAATTAGCAAATCCACATGGCCATGTTTTCATGACTTACCTAAACCATGACGGCTTCCTCCTCTCTCACCTTCTTCTCCCTCTTGTGGTTGTTCTCCCACCCCAAGCTCCGGAACCCTAAACCCTGCCTATGTCTCTATTGCCCAGCTTTTGGCTGTCAGCATCTTTATTTACCAATCAGAAATAACTTGGGGGCAAGTGGACTCTCTTGGGAGCCTGCATTTAGCATTACAATACAGAGCAACAGACCAGACCTCAACAATCAAGCCCTAGCAGTGGGCCAAGTGAGAGGTACAGGTGGGGATGAGGCCTCTGCAGAAAGTACTGGAGATAGAAGACTTTAGGGTGACTTGGATGGCAGAACAGCAGGCCTCTGGAGTTTCCCTGGGTCCCACAGAGCTGGACCTGCCCTGTCCTGTTTCCTCCGGGTTCACAAGCTCCACTCTAGAAAAGATCCCCGGAAGGATACAGCTGCCGAGTCAGGGACCCTCTCACGGGAAGATATGGGAACCATGTCACATAGTCCAGCTGCAGTGTGGAGGCCAGTCAGGAGGAGCTAAAGTGCTGTCGGTACAAGGGACAGCTAGAACAGGTGTTTAACTGAGTGACAGGAGACCTGCCTTAAGGAATGTTGGAGACCTCAAGGATCTCATAGCTGAAAGTATGGGGAGAGATTAATAAGCACAGACGAGTGCAGGTTATAGTCACATGGGGAGTTTACCTAAAGGAGTGAGAATTGGAGTTGGCTTTGATGGGGTTGGGGTCAGGGGAGAAGGCACGGCTCCTGAATTAGAAGTGGATGTGGCATCATGGGTCTTTGATATGGGCTGGCCATGGGGACAGGTTAGGGAGGCCTACACTTCAGAAGCTCACTTGAGCCAGATGCTATGAATCTGCAGTTGGGCGATACCTCTCCAATTACCACCCTACACTGTAGTTCCTAGTCCTTTTCAAAATTTTCTTGGCTAGTCACTCTGGCTTATTTTTCAAGATTCATTTTAGAACACTTTGCTTGCTAAGTTCCAAAACATATCTCTTCCATTATAACTGTATAAAACCTTACATGGCCAGAACCAGGGCCATGCCAGTAGACATGGCAATGTGGAAGTGAGAGGTCAGAGGGCCTCAATCCTACAGAAAAAAACTACAGGCTACTAATGAATGCTGAGGGCAGGCGGAAATAGCTTTCCCTAGAGAAAAAAAACCCACACCAATTGGTTACTAATACCAACTGGTCATCCCTGAAAACATATGTGAGTAACATTATACAAAGCAGGTTGTATTTAGAAACACACACACACACACACACACACACACACACACACAAGGAAAAAAGGTCATAAATTTGAATGAGACCCAGGTCAGTTGGAGACAGGAGAGGGAAGGGGGTGGGGTGAAAGTGACATAAATATATTATAATTTCAAAATTAAAACAATTATTAACAAAAGAAAGTCCCTTCTGTGACATTGCCACCTTAGATTACTGATGCTGGAGCAATTGTTTGCTTTTATGATTTCTTACTATCAGGGTATAGTTGTTGGTTTTAAACATCTGTATCTTGTGTAAATTTCACTTGTAAGAGTGAATTAGCCAGTCATGTAGGTGTGCATCTGACTTTCCAGCTACTTAAGAAGCTGAGAAAGGATTACTTGAGTTCAGGAGTTCAAGGCCAGCCTGAGCAACACAATGGAATACACTCCTCCATCTCAAAAAAAAAGTTAGAACCCAAGGAGATGGCACATTCCTGTAACTCCCGCCTTTGGGAGGCTGAGGAAAGCTCTCTTTGAGGTCAAGGTCAGTCTCTGCTATACTGTGGGCTGTTTTGGGCTACAGAGTGAGAACTTGTCTCAATCTGTACACCACACACACACACACACACACACACACACACACACACAATGTAGTAAGGGATGTTCTTTTGTTTTACATACTTAGAACTTGTTTAAGATCAGTTCTTACAACATGGTACCTGTAGTCAACCATAATGTGTTACATACTTAAAAGCTTGTTTAAAAGGGTGATTTTCTTGATTAAAGTTCTTAACTATACTAAAGTAAATTTAAAGAGAGAGAGAGAGAGAGAGAGAGAGAGAGAGAGAGGGAGAGAGAGAAAGAATAAAGAAAAAGACAGAAATGCAATAGTGTTCACAGTGGTTAAAAAGTCTATCACCAATGCAGTGGGAACCACACATGACAGTTTAATGACTGATATGCACATGAGCTGCTCCAGGGTGGGAGACATGACATGAGGCAGCCTTGCTGTCATTTCCAAAGACTTTGGAAGAGTTGCTTTGGTCTGGATCAGAGACCCTAGTGTTCTACATGTCCTGATTGTCTCTTAATGCCAATCCCTTCCAAGAGGCATGAGCAACAGCTCCCAGGAAGAAAGGTGACGTGTAAGCCTGAACCCCAAGCATGTGACTGATTGTTCATCCCAGACCCAAAGCTCTCTACCACTGGAGTTATTTCTGAGGTATTTTCCTGTGTGAATTAGAAGTGTGACCACATCAAAGCCCCCCTTCTTGAGTATCTCTGTATGGCAAGCCAAATAGCCAAACTCACTTGCTCTTTGAAGAGGCTTCTTTGTGTATAGCCCTCAAGGTCTATGGACAATATCTTAGCTGCTAAGACAGATATGTACTTAGGTCTCTGTCTCTTTCAGACTGCCACCAAGACTATCCATATCTTCACTCTCTCCACTCCCTTTAGGTTTGACACTTACAGATCCAAGAAAGAAAGTGAACGTCTGGTCCAGTATTTGAATGCAGTGCCCAATGGCAGGATTCTTTCTGTCGCAGTGAATGATGAAGGTTCTAGAAACCTGGATGATACAGCCCGGAAGGCAATGACCAAACTGGGCAGCAAGCACTTCCTCCACCTTGGATTTAGGTACTGCCTATCACTTCTGTCTCCGCTCAACCGAAGCAGTCCGTGCTAACCAGGGCATGTCTCCAGTTTCATGGGACTTAGAAGCACAGCACAGGGCACTGCAGGCACACTGCTCACCCACACTGGACGAACTCAGGCACAGTGCTCAAAGGAAACCTAGACTTTTTGGATTGATTTGGTTTGGTTTGGGTTTGGGTTTGGTTTGGTTTGGTTTGGTTTGGTTTTACAAGAAAAGCCCACTGCTGCAATGCACAGGTTCCTATATGTACTTCTTCGATTAGTCACTTACAAGCACTAAGTGTTCCTAGAATGAGCAAGGAAATAAGAGCCCTGATGGACAGCTAAGGTCTGTTTACCCTTTCAAGGTTCATATTGTGCCTTGGGGATTGGCAGACAGTGTTTTAGGGATTATGCAGTTACCTCCACCCAGATGAACACCCAAGGAAAGGCGGCCTATTTACCAGGTTCTAGTGTGTAGCCTCTTGCTTTGGATTGTAGCATCATGCCTGATGTTGGCATATGCACACACTGACAACTGCAGGAAGTCGTTTGGCACACTGCAATCACATCTTTTGATCCTGTAAACCAGCTTTCAGCTTGGGTAAATGTGAGATGATCTGTCCCATAGCTGTTTGAGATTATGATACTTATTCTTCAGAGATACTCAGAGCCTTTTCTAGCCTGCAGAGAAAAATAGTTGGCTGTACACAGACACCCCAGGTCCCAGGCTGTATTCTCTAGCTGCTGCTTCTGGAAGGGAAACTAGGGCAGGAAGCTCAGGCAGCCAAATATGACAATGCTAACTTGGTATGGCACACCTCCATTGTCAGCAAATGCCAGGCACACTTTCATTTCACCACATTATAACCCAAAAATCAGTTTATTAATTTACAATGAGAGAGGAACTATGAAGAGAAAAGCTGAAGAGTCTTGGGAGAAGGTTGTGGTGGCTCAGAGCCCAAAGTCTGACTTCTGATGCCTGGCTTTGAATCTGTGCTGCGCTGCCTCTGAGGTGTGACCACAGGCAAGTGACTCAGCCTCTTTGCTTAATTCTCGAATCTGTAAAATAGAGTATCTCAGGATCTATCTCAAAAGAGTGCTGGGAGGGGTTTCATGGGATGAATAACATAGTTGTCACCCTGCCTGGCAGTTCTCTCCTTCTAAGAGAGTCATTGGAACAATGGGAACCTCCACATGTCATCCTGGTCACAGCAAGCAGGGGTTACATAATCACCCCTCCTTTATATGTTTGGGCGATAAGAGCTGAGCATCTAAACTCAATAGATGTGCTGGGACTGGGACCCTTTATTTATTCATTCAGGAAATAGTGAGGAGGTTTTGGTGGGATTCAGTTGGCTGGGCCGACTGAGCTTGCATGAGTAGGTGGAAATGAATGGGACCCATAAGAAAGAATGAGAGAGAGGAGGGGGTCAAGGGGAGCTGATCCAAGGGGAGTGGACAAGTGCAGGACCATAGTTTGGAGAAGGCTAAGCCAGCTGTGAAGCCAGTGATGTTGGGAAGGACTAAGCAATGATGTACATGGAAGGGGTGCATGAGAGACAAGGGTGCAAGATTGACTTTGGAGCGTCAATGGCTCTGTGCTGATGAGCTTCAGTTTTGCTCAAGGGCAATGGGGAGCCATTGAAAGACTTAAGTACAAGTGTGGCAAAGCTTAATCTTAAACCTCAGCTGAACATAGCCCAGTACTGACTCACCAACACAGGTGCTCCAAGCAAAATCAAAAGCTACTCACATCATGATCTTCTGCTTTGTCATAGAAAAGCACTTTGCTGCATTCTTGGGAGATGAGAGAGTCTTCAATAAGAGCCCGGTTCTCATAAGAAAGCTACTCTATGCTAAGTTAAACATGACATATGACCTTCCTAAGGAAATAGAAGCCAAAAGAATCCAAACAGTTCAACCTGAGTATTTTTGTGCTAAGTTTCATGAAATGTAGAGAATAATAAGAAAATCTGATAAATCTTTCTCCAATAAGCCAACTGTCATGAACAGATTTGGGGTTCTTCCCTCTTCATTTAGCTCTAGAGAGGATACATCTCTCCTGGGGGGTGAGGAAGAAAGGACAGAGAGTCATTTCTGCAATTTCTCAGTTCCCCTCAGTATAGAATGCTCAATATGCCACGGTGGTGTATTAGGGTGGGGCTCTTACCCCCAATCACTGCATGTAGCATGCTAGGCAAAAACCACTAAGAAAACCTGCCAATGAGCAGTGCACACTTTCAAAGAGAAAGGCTACGTGACTTTTCCAGACCATACGCCTTTCTTTCCTTCCCTCCCCATCTCCAGGCCAACATACTTAATCCGTTTCTAAGATCCAAGGCAGATGGCTAAGTGGCCAGTCATAGTATCCTGTGTCATTTTCCTTGAGCTCAACTCTTTTGGATAATGGGCATGTGTGGAATCACCTCTGTTGGAACCAATCCGATATGTGCTGCAGAATCTAATTGGGCTTGGCGGGTGGCATGGTTGGTTGAGTTGCTGGCATGTTTGTTTGTGATTCATATCCATTCTTTGCCAGCGCTGAGTAAAACTGTCTCCAGGGAAGAGATGCCCAGGCTAGCTGGCTGCTGAGGAAGCAGGCAGCCTTATGCTTGCAAAGAAAGGTTCTTGTTTTATGGGAAAAGAAAGCCCATGGGTGGATGGTAAATTCTTCCAGTAGGTAGGGAGGCTCAGCTATGAGACTGTGTCTTCATTCTGTGAGCCCTACTGAGTGCCAGCTCCAACATGTAAAAATCCTGACCCTCTGTTGTTTTTTTCAGACACCCTTGGAGCTTCATCACTGTGAAAGGAAATCCCTCCTCTTCAGTTGAAGACCACATTGAATACCATGGTAATGAATGGTTGGTGAGAGTCCCAGTCCCCTTCAGTTTCTTCCTGATGAGAGGCTGTGGGTTCTGAGTGACTGGCTGCTCTCAGAACATAGCTGCCCATCTGCAAGGCCCCAGCTAAGAATTTTACTCACTGCATTATGATCTAGTAACACAGGTCTAGGCTAGAGGAAAGTAGATCTTGCCCCAGGATTTTGTATGTCCAAAGAAGTCTTCCCTGACAAAGAAAAGCTAAGAGCTGGGAGGTAGTCTCCAGAGGAACAGCATTGACTAGAAACCATAGAAAGTTTGTTTTTGTTTGTTTGTTTTTAAGACAGAGTCTCAGTAGCCCAGATTGGCCTCAAAATCAATATATAGCAGAGAATGGCCTTGAACTTCTGACCTTCCTGCCTCTAGCTCCTGAGGGTTGAGATTACAGGTATATACATACCCCCATTGCATAAATCTATGGCTTTATGCATGCTGGGCAGTCACTTTGTTTGAGCTACACCCACGGCCTGTAAAGGGTCTTTCTCACTCAGTGTAGCGTCTTTGCCCCAGGAAGTCATCATGAGAAATAATAAATTTTCTCAACTTTCCAGTTGTCAGAAGGGTGTAATTGAACTTTCGAAACTGTAATACACACACAAAAATGGATGTAACCTCTTTCAAAGTGACAAGAATATTTGATTATGGGAAGAATATTCCTTAATGAAATGGTTCAAGATCCTTGATTTTGGTTTTTTTTAAATATCCACTGTGAACTGGACTTGGTAGTACACATCTGAAATCCCTACAACTGGGAGGAGGGAGCAAGAAGATAAGTTTTAAGGTTATCCTCGGCTACATAATTCAGGGACAGCCTGAGCTACCTGAGATTAGTATCTCAAAACAAAAACAAAAATAAAACACTAAAACTAAACCAAATCAAAACAAAGACATGAGTGTAGGGGTTTCCTCTCTGCTGTAAGGGAAACATCACCATCGAGTTAAGGGTCTATCTGCTTCCTCACACGTCTGGTCCTTCTGACAGGCCACAGAGGCTCTGCTGCAGCCCGGGTTTTCAAACTGTTCCAGACAGAGCATGGCGAACATTTCAACGTTTCTTCATCCAGCGAATGGGTTCAAGGTGAGATGTTTAAGACAGAATGCTAAAACTGAATAGCAGCAGCACAGGCCAGGAGTAGCAAGGATTTCTTATACCTTACTAGGCATCAACTGAGAAATTGCAATTGAAGCTGTCTTTCATTAATCAAGCCACATTGACAAATTGTTAGCAAGCTCTCACCTGTGGTTAAGATTAGCATTGCACATCCACAGGGACTTGTGGCATTTGGGTCTTTTATTTCTGGTTTTTTTTTTTTTTATGCCAGGTCATGAGGTTAGCCAGGAAATGCAGGCAAAGGCTGGGATAGAAGCTGGCCTTCAAGCAGCTACCTCAGGCTTCCAGAAAGCAAACCATGGTAGTGATGGGCATTGGGGGCAGGCTTACGGATGGGCTTTTAATCTCTCCATCCTGCTCATTTTCTTGGTAATAACAAGAAACCTATATTACTTTTATAAAAGGAAACAGTCATTAGGAGACAAGTCAAAAGAAACAAGGTCCTGTCTGACCTTGTCTCTGCTTTCTGTCTAGATGTGGAATGGACAGAGTGGTTCGACCATGATAAGGTGCCTCAGAGAAAAGGTGGGGAGAAAATTTCAGATCTGCGAGCGGCTTACCCAGGAAAAATCTGCAATCGACCCATTGATATACAGGTATCAACCTCACAACAGCCAGGGAGTCTGCAAGGCTTGCCTTTGAAGAAGGCTCTATGGGTCAGAACTTTTCTTTCTTCTTTTCTCTTTTTTTTCATGTTTTTCCATTAATTAATTTATTTATTCACTTTACATCCCAATATCAGCCCCCCTCCTCCTAGCCCTTACATATCCCATACCCCCACATCCCCTCCCCTTCTCTTCTGATAAGGGGAGGCCCCACCCTGGTACCAACCCACTCTGGCACATTAATTCACTGCAGGGCTAAGCACATCCTCTCTCACTGAGGCCAGACAAGGCAGCCCAGTTACAGGAATAGGATCTACAGGCAGACAGCAGAGTCAAGGATAGCCCTATCTCTAGTTGTTGGAGGACCCACATGAAGATCAAGCTGCACATATGCTACATATTTGTGGGGGTTGGGGGAGCTAGGTCCAGCCCATGTGTACTCATTGGTTGATGATTCAGTGTCTGGGAGCCCCCAAGGGTCCAGATTAGTTGACTCTGTTGGTCTTCTTGTGGAGTCCCGACCCACTCCAGGTCCCTCGATCCTTCTTCCAATTCTTCCATAAGAATTCCCGAGCTCCATCTAATGTTTGACTGTGGGTCTCTGTGTCTGTTTCAGTCAGCTGTTGGGTGGAGCCTCTCAGAGAACAGTTATGCTAGGCTCCTGTCTGCAAACATAACAGAGTATCATTAATAATGCCAGGGGTAGGATCTTGCCCATGGGATGGGTCTCAAGTTGGGCCAGTCATTCATTGTTGGCCATTCCCTCCATCTCTGCTCCATCTTTGTCCCTACACTTCTTCTAGGCAGGACAAATGTGTGGAGGAATAGGGACACCAACTCACCCAGACCCAGAGCTTTTCTTGTCACCTGGGTGGAATTACTCTGTCTCCTCCTCTGAAGTAGGTTAACCAGATTGTATTATTCCCACCTGAGAGACAAAAGTGAAGATTCCTTATCTGTCCAAAGCCATGACTCCAGCTTCTGTCTGAGTTCCTTCTCCCTCTTGTCACTCATCCTTGTCAGCCATGGCTGCAGGATCCTTCTTGGCCCACCAAGCTCACTTCTGTGTTGATGCCCTATGGGCCCTTAGGCACACAGTGGGCAGATAGGATTTGAAGTAAAGCCCAATCCCAGGTACATAAAAGTCAGCATTCATGGAGTCTGCAAAGAATCTCCACTCATAGTTTATTCTACCTGGAGGAGAAGATGACCACACATTGGACAGACGTTGAAGTGAAAGAGACTCATATGCCATCTTTGCCCCCACGGTTGCCAATCACTTCTCACCTTCTTGGGAGCTCGGGGAACTCACTAAGCCTTGTTATGGCTGCACTACCCCCACTGCCCAGGACTGCATCTGACACAGGCTCTGGACACCTGTTCTTCATGGACATAGTTAGATCATCTGGGGACAGGGTAGGATTGACAACTGTGACTTCCAGAGGACTGGAGAATGGGGAACAATAGAATTGCCATTGTCACCCAATAGTAGCTGACACAGATCTGGAAGCCAGAGAGGTCTGACTAGCTGAGAAGGTCCCCATCCACATTACTGACAGCTTTGGGATGCCTGCTGTGAATGTTCTGGATGGCATGCCTCCTTGGGGTGACTCTGCTTGCACTACCCTCAGAGTGAGCATTTTTTAAACCTTATGCTCTAGTTCTGCATGTACATTCTGGCTGTAGACGTACATCAAATTTTTGACTTTATGGATCAGTGAAAAGATTGGGATTATAAATGTTCCCTTACAACTTGATTTTGTGGACTGACCACATATGGACATGGGTGTCTGAGTGTCCTCTATAAATTTTATTCAAAAACCCAGGGAGGGGTTTGAGACAGGGTCTCATGATGCCTGGCTAGCCTGGACCTCACTATGTAAACCAGAATGGCACAGAGACCTACCTGCCTCTGCTTCCTGAGTGCTGGGATTAAAGGCAAGTACCAATGTGCCACAGTGCCCTGCTCAAAGTTAATTTAATTTACAGTTAAAATGAAATATTATTAAGTATTTTATTATCTGTAAGCACGGCTAATAATAATATTTCTTTATAGATTCCTGCCACTTAGCAGTGATAGATCCCTTCTTACTCTGCTTATACAAGACTGGCTGAGGTCATTAAAAGAGAAAGCAGTGTAATTAAGCAGTTCCCAGTGTAATTAAGCAGTTCCCAGTGTAATTAAGCAGTTCCCTTGAAACCATTACTGGCTTTTTTTTTTTTTTTTTTTTTTTTTGTCCTGTGACAAATATCCAACTCAAATAGATAATAAGTTGAGGCCCTGTTGTCAGTGTGACAGGTTTCCCACTGAAGGTGGAGCTGGCTTTGTGGGGCTTTGAAGTCAGAGGAGCAGAGCTTGACAGTTGATGGACTTGAACTTGGTGATGACTCCTTTAGGTTTTAGCGGGTACCAAAGGGACAAGTTTACAACGTGGTCTCAACTGTAACAGAGACCACAGAAATCATGGCTGTGAGAGTGACTTGGAAGGAGCTGGATTTTGATTGGATTTTAGTATGCATGTCTGGGAGACCACCTTTCAGACCAAAGACAAAGCTGACTCTGTTAGTCTGTTAGTTAGGTTCTAGATAATCTTTCCTAAAATCTCCCCCCCCCCCCATTGGTGATTCTTTCCTCCCTTCTCCAAGCCTGTCTTCTTGTCTCCATGGTTTCTGTGCCAAAGATGGTCACAGTGCTTCTCTAAATTGCATGTCTTTGAATGACAGCCACAGTTTGTAGAGGGACACACCCTGGCTTTGGGATGAGCCCCAGTTGGCAGGAAACACCATCCTTTGAGCCTGTTCCTAAATTCTATCCTGCCCTTGTGCTTCTTGCCCTTGGCATCCCTGGTCAGTTGCAAGTTGCAACCTCACTTTCAAGAATGCAGTAGGGGTGGATGGGTAGTGGGGATGGGAAACAGGACATTTGAAGAGAGGCCACTAGGTTGGGCATACCTGAAAGCTAGAATGGGGGGCTTTGAAGCTAAATGAGCTTGGGCTTCAATTTTCCCTCCACCACTTACTGGCCTTGTAATGTTTGGCAAGTTACTCATCTTCTCTGAAGGCATGTTTCTTATCTCTAGAACCAACTACCACAACATAGTTTCACTCTGAGGATGTAAGAGATATACACATGCATTTAGGTCTTTAACTGAGAGAGTTGATCCCAAATGTTCCTATCTGTCAGAATCACCTGGGCATTTTTAAAGTCCAGATGCTTAGGCCACAATCTAAACACCCCAGATCTCAGTCTTTGAGGGTAGTGTTTGGTTGGAACCACTGCCCTCCCTTGCACAAACTGGTAAACCCCATCTGCTGTCCTTCCCTTGACCCCAACCATACAAGAAAACTCTGGCCTAGCAAGTCATCACCCTTCCATGTTTCCAGCAACCTACCTGAGAGTGCCTGTCCAGAGGCTCAGGTTTTGAGCATATATGGGCACAATCCTAGCTCCTATCGAGCACATCATCCCTCCTCAACCTAAGTTCTATAAAACCTTAGTTCTATAAAATCCCCTTGCTTTAGAGGGACTGCTCAACTTCACTGACCTGCTCTTTTGAGATCAGTGACCCCACTGGAGAGCTACCTTCCAATAAATCTGACTTTGGGCTGAACTTGTTTATTGTGTCAGTAGAGAAACCTATTAGGTAGAGCCTGGGCACAGAGACTTTTGAGATTCCTGGTGGATATAGAAGCCCATTTGAGCACCTATGGATTATATAGAGTGAATCCCTGGTAAATAAATGTCAGCTCCTTTCATAGACTGATGGTGGTAAGATGGTCATAAGAAGAGACACATCAAGGTCCTAAGAGAGCCTGTGTATGGTAGAAGCTCTGTAAATGTGTGCACAATGATGAGCAATACGTAGGACTCAGGACTGCAGCTAGATCACAGACCTTCTAGCTGACTCTCCCAGAAATCAGGCCTCACCACCTCCATTCTGAGACTTAACACTGTCTTTCTTATTACAAAACTCACAAAGATAATTGGGATAATAGTCTTGGGCTGTTGTAAATAGTTTCACAATGAGGACAATTTTAGACGTGTAAATATAAGTTGTGGACATTAATCAGCATTTTCCCTTTTCATAAAAAAAAAAAATCATCCTTACTCTGTCATTTCCATTCCATTCTCAGGCCACAACAATGGATGGAGTTGCCCTCAGCACTGAGGTTGTCTACAAAAATGGCCAAGATTACAGGTTTGCTTGCTACACCTGGGGCAGAGCCTGCCGAAGCTATCGAGTGCGATTCTTATGTGGAAAACCCGGTAAGCAAGCAGATCCTGGCTCCTTATTGAGTTATAAATGTAACTGAGCTCTGATCCCTGATCTGGCTTCTATGCACTGTGAAATTGGATAGCTGGCCCAGCCGTATTGAGTATCAAAGTGTCATAATCACCCCCACTCAGTGCAGAAGCAGCCAGATGGTCCCGGGCATTGGAAGCAGATAGTAATTCTCTGACCTGTCATAAGCCTTTCTAGAAGGATGAGCAAGGCCCAAGAATGAAGTGTGCTGATGGACAGGGCTGACACAGTCTCTCTGCCTCTTCTGGTGCTGTTGTTTCAAACCCAGTTCCCCAGGCAGTGCTTATTAGAAAAGACTGGAAATGGCTGGTTTGTTCTGGAATCAGCATCTCCAGAAAGCAGTCATTAGGGATGGACTTGGCAATGGGGCTTATGGCTACTGTAAATAACAGTAGAGAGGGACTATATTTGTTTTACATCTTGGGCAAAGTGGGTGTGGTGAGACAGCATACTGAACACCAGCTTAGAAGTCAGTGGAAAATTCCTCTGCCCAGAGCTAATGAATGGGTCTTTTTTTGGTTGGGTTTTTGTTGACTTCAAAAACCTGTAAGTACTGAGACTGGGATGAGAGAGAGCCTGGTGATTTGGGTTTTGGAAGGGCACACCTGGCATTTACCAATTTCCAGAGGGGAGGGGGAAAGGTGGGCAGCCACATATTTGCTGAATGCAAAGGGCTGTATCTCAGTCCTTCCTGTTTTGGGTTACAGTGAGGCCCAAACTCACGGTTAGCATCGACACCAACGTAAACAGCACCATCCTGAGTCTGGTGGACAATGTGCGGTCATGGAGGCCTGGAGACACCCTGGTCGTTGCCAGCACTGACTATTCAATGTACCAGGCAGAAGAGTTCCGGGTGCTCCCCTGCAAAGCTTGCAGCTCTACACAGGTCAAAGTGGCAGGTAGGCATCTTCTCACTTCAGGCTGCAGGAATCTGAACACTGGTAAACCTAAAGTGAAAAGAGATCTGTATCTGTGAACTATTCTCAAAATCCTACAAACCAAAGAAAACAATGGGATTCTCACTGCAAGCATTGGTTCCTTATTGATGCATCTAAACATTGTCCAGGCAGGCAGCCTAACTGATATCTGAAATAAATTCACTTAAGAAGAAAGACTAATGGGTTTGGAAGCTTCAGTTCATGGTTTGTTAGCCCTGTTGTTTTAGGGGCAAGAACTAGTGATGGAGGAAGTTGCTCATCTCATGGCATCCAGGAAACAAAGAAAGGAAGATGTTGGAGTCCCAGCATCCTCTTCAAGGACATCTTCCCAGTGACCTAACTTCTTCCCATTAGATCCAGCTCCTAATAGCATCACAGGCTCATGGCAAAGCTTTAACTCATGAGCCTTTGGGGGACACTATAATAGCACAAGACTGAAGCCTTTATAGGCCAAGCCTAGCTCCAAGTCTAGAAGCTGGGCTCAGATTGGTTCCAAACTATTCTCAGTATTCCCCAGACCCATTCTTCTCATGACTGAGGTGAGAAATTCCTACAGAGGAGAGAATGGAGGACGTCTAATGTCTGGGCTTAGATCTGTCTCATGATAGGCATAATAGCTTATGTCTAGAATTCTAGAATGAGAGACCAGAGAGGGAGAATGGCTGTGAGTTTGAGACCAGTCTGGGATACATAGTGAGTACCAGGCAAACCTAGACTTCAAGATAACACCTTACTTTAAGACAAAAGAAAACAAAATGAACTCAAAAAATTGAACAAAACAGTCACAGTTTGCTGGCCAAAACACAGGTCAGTATAGAGCTCATCCCATAGTCGAGGTCAATATGAACTGTCAGAGAAGCGTATTTTTTTGCCACTGAGGTTGCGAGGACAGAATGAATGTTTGTTTGAAAATGAGTTAGTCTACCTCAATGCTTTAAATCTCTTCTTTCCATAACTTTTGGGTTTTCTTTTTTCTTCTTCCGAATCTTGACTTACATGCCTTATATTTAATGTTTTGTGATATTACCAGAATCACAGATTCTTACAAAGCAAAAAGGCCTGTCTTAGTCAATGTTGTATTGCTATGAAGAGACACCATGACCACAATTCTTACACAGGAAAACATTTAATTGGGGCTGGCTTACAATCTAGACATTCAGTTCATTATTGTCATGGTAGGCAGCACGATGGGACAAAGTCAGACATGGTGCTGGAAAAGTAGTGGAGAGTTCTACATCTGGATTGGCAGGCAGCAGGAAGAGAGGAAAACACTGGGCCAGACTTGGGCATTTAGAATCCCAAAGCCCACCCATCGTGATATACTTCCTCCACGAAGGCCACACCTCCTATCTCTTCTCAAGGGCCACTCTAAGGGGCCATTCCTATTCAAGCCACCACAAAGACCTTATACATAGTGTAGGCCAATTTCTCCTGGAAATTATATATGTATATCTTTGGGTTGTAGGCAACAGAATCCAGCTTGACTATCTGAAACAAGAAAGGAATTGATGGGCAGGCTATTGGTGTCAAAGAAACAAACTAGATACTAAAGAACAACGCTACAAAGGACCCAGTGCAGGGTGACTCTGAGGCACTGAGCAGCAGGGAGCAGTGGGCAACACCTCTAGACATCCCTGTCTCTAGAAAGCATGTTCAGACTATCACATGCTACTGCCTGGGGAAGTAGACCAATCTTGATGAGAAGACTGAGCACTGAGAAGGCATAGGTGGTATATTTCAGTTGTCTAGTGTTTTAGAAATAAATCTTGAGAAAGTTGAGGAGTTTGCCTCATTTATCATCTACTGGACACGGCACAGCAACATGAACTTGACACTGCTCAGATGTTCTGGATTGGGATTATTTGTGGTTTGAATTCCAATGTTAGAAGGGAATGAGATGCTGGGCATAATCTGTGAACACATTCTGCAAAAGGCATCTTTGGCTTTGTGTTGTTTGGCAGAGGCAAAAAACAGGACTCAAGCAGCTGTGTTCCCATTTGTAGAGATAAGATCTCAGTAACATAGCCCAGGATATCCCCAACTCACACTCTTGCCTCCATCTCCCAAATGCTAGGATCAAAAGCCTGTGCCACCATCTACCATCTGCACTACCTTGCTGCACTTACTATTAACATCAGCTACAATAATTCTTTTTATTCTTCTTATTTATGTGTTTAGTGTTCATATGTGTATGCATGTTCACATGTGTTTGGGCATACGTTGAGGGATGTGCATGTATGTGTAGCTTATGTTTCATATTGGGAGTCATCCTTTATCATTCTCCTGCTTATTGAAATTTACTGAGGTAGTCTCTCAACTGAACTCCAAGCTCACTAATGCAGCTAGTCTGACTTGCTAGCTTGTTCCAGCGATCCCTAGTTTCCACCTTCTGAGCCATGGAATTATAGGTGGGCTGTTACATCCAAGCAGCATTTGCATAGGTTCTGGGAACTAAATTCAGAGTCTTCACATTTGTGTAACAGGTGCCACTAAGCACCTGTTTCCACAGCCCTGGCTGCAATAATTTAGCATCTAACCCTCAGTATGAGAAGGATAGAAGGAACATAGCTGATTACTAGTGGTTGGACCTTGTATGCTTCAGTTTGTCATTTCTGCCATTTACGACCTGCAGGCACATGGCATCGTGGAGGTAAAAGCAACCTTTATCATCATTATTAAGTATCACTTGAGGCTGTGGCAGCCTGCAATAATCCTCTGGAGATCTGACCAGCTAGGTGTGGTCCAGGTGTGGGTGTCACATCTATGAATGATGGGTCAGCACCTTCTTCCCCTGGGGATGGGGAGGCACCCTAAGATCTACCTCTATGGGGACAGAAAGAGGGGTGGAGCATTTTATCATCTATGCACCCAGAAGTTCCTGAGCTTGTAACATGTGCCAGGTAGTACATCCAGGTACCATGATGAGTGAGATGGACAACATTCTCTGCCCTGAGGGAAGCTGCATCCCAGCAGGGAGAAAGGCATCCATCAAAGAGTCATTACAATAAAAATAAGACTCCAGTCACAATAATTATAAGAGATGTGTAAGGAGCAGGATAGAAGGAGGAAAGATTCCACTCTGTTGGAATGGGCATGGCGCTTTCCCTGAGAAGGTCACGATTAAGTGGAAAGCTGGGAGAAGCTGACAAAGTGGCTAGGAAAGAGACATATCGCTAGAAAGGATGGCATGTGGGCATATCACCTGAGCAGGGGAGGACCAGCCATGAGGAGGACAGGCAGGTTACAGGGAAGACCATGAGAACACCTAGGATCACAGAAGGGAGAGGAGGCCACAGGACAACCAGGGGCTTTGCTTGAGTGCACAGGAAGCTACTGAACTCTGTGAGTCTGTTGGGTGCTCCCAGCAAGGAAGGATTTTCCATGTCCGCATCTGTAGGAGGGTACTTAGGTGCTCATCACAGTGCATGGTAGGCAGATAGCCTCCTGAGATGTCAGTGGCCCCTTTGGCAGATCCTTTGAGCTCATGTCACTCTTTGCACATCCAGGCAGCATGCAGCTATACAGGATGGGTGCAGCCTGACTTCCAGCCCTTGCCTGCATGGAAGTAGGGATTTCCCCTAGGTTTGGGCTAAACCTTGAGTACACCCTAAGACTGAGAGATCTCACTTTGAGCAGGTCCCGACAGGGCAGCTGTGAATGTCAAAGTAACCCTGAGGTTGAAGGACCTATGAGACACCAGGCTCACACAGCAGAGATTTAGAGATTCTTGTAAAGAGCTACTGCTCCTGACAGAATGTTAGCAACCCAACTGACTACTCTATGTATGTGCCCAGGCTGGATCAGGAATGTCAGGGTACTTCTTGGGGACCAAATTCCAAAGGATGAAAGTATGAGTGGAGATGATGTTAGACTTTCTTCATGATGCCCTCAAGTCCTTGCTTTGCCATTGAAGGATTCTACCTCAGCCCCATACCCAGCCTCCCACTGCCTATTAAGAGTAGACCATCACTCTGCTCAAGAGTTTTGGGTCCCCATGGAAACAGTTTCTCCTGGTGAGTAGTGTCACAGAAGTGCCAGCTAGGGATGATTATGCATGCACAGCTGTGTGTCCATCTGTCTGTCCTGAGAAGACACCCATTGTTCCTCTACCCAAAGTCCATTCTTTGCTTACCAACCCCCACTAACACAGAGCGAAGACTCCTCCTGTCCATCTCTTTCTGTACCTGAAGTCTTCTCTCACCTGCTGCACTCTGTCAGCTCATTCTTGAATCCTCTTTCATGGATCCCTATTTCCAGTCAACAACCCTCTTTGCATTTTAAGGTTTTCTTGTTGAGAAACAGATGGGGGTGACAATGTGCTGGAAATAAGTGACTCACCTAAAAAAGTGTTTTTTCAAAGTTTTGCCAGTCTCAGTGTGATTCCCAGCACTTCTTGATGTGGCCATGACACGTGAAATCTCCCCCTTGGTTATTTTGCCATTCTCTCTCTCCCCCTTCTCTTTTCCACATAAAGGATTAATTTTATATTTTTATTTTTATACTTTATTTACATTTCAAATGTTTTCCCCTTTCCAGGTCTCCCCTTTGGGACCCCCTATCCCATCCCCCTCCCTCTGCCTCAATGAGAGTATTCCCCTACCCACCCACCCACTCCCATCTTTCCTCACTGGCATTCCCCTATACTGGGGCATCTAACACTCTCAGACCCAAGGGCCTTTCCTCCCACTGATGGCCAACAAGGCCCTCCTCTGCCACATATGTGGCCAGCACCATGGGCCCCTCCATATGCATTCTTTGGTTGGTGGTCCAGTCTCTGGGAGCACTGGGGGGCCTGATCAGTTGACACTGTTGCTCCCTCCCCATGGGGCTGCAAACTACCTCAGTTCCTTCAGTCCCTTCTCCAACTCCTCCACCTGGGACCCCATGCTCAGTCCAACAGTTGCTGTGAATTGAATCATGGGTGTTCCGAACTTTTGGGCTAATACCCACTTATCAGTGAGTACATACCATGTTTGCTCTTTTGTGACTGAGTTACCTCACTCAGGATGATATTTTCAAGTTCCATACATTTGCCTGAGAATTTCATGAAGTCATTGTTTTTAATAGCTGAGTAGTATTCCATTGTGTAAATGTACCACATTTTCTGTATCCATTCCTCTGTTGAGGGACATCTGGGTTGTTTCCAGCTTCTGGCTATTATAAATATGGCTGCTATGAACATAGTGGAGCATGTGTCCTTATTACATGTTGGAGCATCTTCTGGGTATATGCCCAGGAGTGATATAGCTGGGTCCTCAGGTAGCATTATGTCCAATTTTCTGAGGGTCCACCAAACTGATTTCCAGAGTGGTTGTACCAGCTTGCAGTCCCACCAGCAATGGAGGAGTGTTCCTCTTTCTCCACATCCTCACCAACATCTGCTGTCACCTGAGTTTTTGATCTTAGCCATTCTGACTGGTATGAGGTGGAATCTCAGGGTTGTTTTGATTTGCATTTCCCTGATGACTAAGGATGTTGAATATTTCTTTAGGTGCTTCTCAGCCCTTCGAGTTTCCTCAGTTGAGAATTCTCTGTTTAGCTCTGTTTCCCATTTTTTGATAGGGTTATTTGGATCTTTGGAGTCTAACTTCTTAAGTTCTTTGTATATATTGGATATTAGCCCTCTATCAGATGTAGGATTGATAAAGATCTTTTCCCAGTCTGTTGGTTGCCTTTTTGTCCTATTGACAAATAGAAGCTTTGCTACTTTATGAGGTCCCATTTGTTGATTCTTGATCTTAGAGCACAAGCCATTGGTGTTCTGTTCAGGAACTTTTCTCCTGTGCCCATGTGTTCGAGTCTTTTCCCCACTTTCTCTTCTATTAGATTCAGTGTATCTGGTTTTATGTGGAGGTCCTTGATCCACTTGGACTTGAGCTTTGTACAGGGAGATAGGAATGGATCAATTTGCATTCTTCTACATGTTGACCTCCAGTTGAGCCAGCACCATTTGTTGAAAATGCTGTCCCCCCCGCCCCCAACACTGGATGGTTTTAGCTTCTTTGTCAAAGATCAAGCGACTGTAAGTGTGTGGGTTCATTTCTGGGTCTTCAACTCTATTCCATTGATCTACCTGCCTGTCACTGTACCAATACCATGCAGTTTTTATCACTACTACTCTGTAGGACAGCTTCAGGTCAGGGAGGCTGGTTCCCCCAGAAGTTCTTTATTGTTGAGAATAGTTTTTGCTATCCTGGGTTTTCTGTTATTCCAAATGAATTTGAGAATTGCTCTTTCTAAGTCTATGAAGAATTGAGTTGGAAATTTGATGGGGATTGCATTGAATCTGTAGATTGCTTTCGGCAGGATGGCCATTTTTACTATGTTAATTCTGCCAATCCATGAGCATGGGAGATCTTTCCATCTTCTGAGGTCTTCTTCGATTTCTTTCCTCAGAGACTTGAAGTTCTTGTCATACAGATCTTTCACTTGTTTGGTTAGAGTCACACCAAGGTACTTTATATTGTTTGGGACTATTGTGAAGGGTGTCATTTCCCTAATTTCTTTCTCAGCCTGTTTATCCTTCGAGTATAGGAAGGCTACTGATTTGTTTGAGTTAATTTTATATCTGGCCACTTTGCTGAAACTGTTTATCAGCTGTAGCAGTTCTCTGGTGGAGTTTTTCGGGTCACTTAAGTATATGATCATATCATCTGCAAATAGTGATATTTTGATTTCTTCCTTTCCAGTTTGTATCCCTTTGACCTCCTTTTGTTGTCTAATTGCTCTAGCTAGAACTTCAAGTACTATATTGAATAGATAGGGAGAGGGTGGATAGCCTTGTCTAGTCCTTGATTTTAGTGGGAATGCTTCAAGTTTCTCTCCATTTAGTTTGATGTTGGCTACTGGTTTGCTGTATATTGCTTTTACTATGTTTAGGTATGGGCCTTGAATTCCTGATCTTTCCAAGACTTTTATCATGAAGGGATGTTGAATTTTGTCAAATGTTTTTTCAGCATCTAAGGAAATGGCCATGCTCTCTCTTTGTCACCATCTCACTTTGCCTAATGAATACCTCCACCCTTTAACCACTATGACCAATACTTGGAATGAACACCATTTCCCATGATAGTCCTAGTACTGTACAAGTCCACCTACTCCATCTTTGTGAGGCCCTCACTATCTGGAAGTTCCTGTTTTATATATGAAGCAGATGAAGAAACTGAGGCTATAAAAATCAAATACCTAAGTTTATGATTTCCAAAGTGGTAGCCACCAGTCACGTGTAGCTGCTTCAATTTAATTAAATAAAATTTCACCCTGTTCCTTACAGTAGATAGATTTTAAGTGTTCAAAAACTATATGGACTTAGTGGCTACCATATGGAACAGCATGGGATCTGTTGTCACAGGATATCCTTGTGGGTGGTGCTAGTGTAGACCAAGCAAGCCAGTATTTTTCAAATCCTCAGCTGTCCAGCTGCAAACCTAGGTATGCTACATTGTCTTCCACAAAAGTTCATGATCTTAGCATCTCCATCTGAAGTAGCCATAGGAGGCCTAGGCTATTCTTGTCACTCTGGGCTAGTCCTTGCCCCTGATGGTGTGAGAAGAACAATCCAGTCTCCACCTTCCCCTGACTCCCTGGATTCTAATCTATAAGTACCTGTTGCGTCTGTCTTCCAGAGAACGTACTTGTGGTTTATTCTTCTCTTGTTCTCAGGGTGTCTGGTTCTATGCTTATCCTGGGGATGTTCAGAGTATGGTACTGGGATGTCTATGGATAAACCCAGAAAATACCAGTGTTTAGATCCTCCCTATGTCCCAGGTCCCCTCCCCCTTTCCTAGTAGGCCCAAGTCATTTGAGAAAGTTCTGACCTGGTCAGCCTGCACATGAGTGCTGTGAGAAGGCGGGGAGTGGGGGCGGGGGAGATGGAGCTTTGTGGGAGAATCCCACACTCAGGAAGGGATAAAAGAAATCAGGCACAGCACTTCCCTGGGATTGCAGTTGGGAGTGGCCTGTGAAAGGGACAAGGAGAGATAACTGCTTGTACTGAGGACAGAAGCAACAGTTGTAAAGGTTCTGATAAGGGGTTTTGGAACAGGGGAGGTTGCTGGGACTGCAAAATTCCTGCAGTTCTCAGTGGGACCTGCATTGCCTTAGTCCATGGGAATCTGATACATACAGGCCTTCCATCTACCTGAAGTCACCCATGCCCTGCTTCCCTTGTGAAACCAGCTGCCCTTTAGTTCCTGTCACTGGTGAAGCTCTGGAGACAAAAGCTCTGACAACTGCAAATGTCATTTCTGTCCCTCTGGCCTCCAACCGTGTGCCCAGGGCTGCTTAAGTACAACCTATGAATTAACTAACTTGTTGCTCTAGCTACCTTTTGGGATGTGAGCTATTTTTTTATTATTATTTATTTTTCATACTTTATTTATATTTCAAATGTTTCCCCCTTTCCAGATCTCCCCTTTGGAACCTCCCCATTTCCTCCCCCCTCCCCTGCCTCTATGGGGATATTCTCCCACCCACCCACCCACCCACCCACTCTCATCTTCCCTCCTTGGCATTCTCCTATACTTGGGGATCTAACACCCTCAGGTCCAAGGGCCTCTCCTCCCCCTGATGGCTAACAAGACCCTCTTCTGCCGCATATATGGCCAGCACCATGGGTCCCTCCATGTGTATTCTTAGGTTGGTGGATCAGTCTCCAGGAATATCGAGGGGTCAGGCCAGTTGCCACCGTTGCTGCCTCCCTGGGGATCCAAATTCCCTCAGCTCTTTCAGTCCCTTTTCCAAGTCCTCCACCTGGGACCTCGATGTGAGCTATTTTTATCTCTGCTTCACAGATGAAGGGCCAAAGGTTCAGGGAGTTTAAACCATAGACTCCAGGACTCTACTGAAAACTGAGTCATACAGCCTGGCTCAGAGCCGTGTGGAGAATGGCTTTCCTCATAGAGTCAACCAGGTGGATGGGAACTCTGAGGTAACAAAGGCCCTCAGGAGGCAATCCCAGACAGCCTGGAGATGAGCCCACTAGAAGCCAGGGTGTCTGATCCATCCACCTTGGACTATTAGAGATGGGCATCAGGGTTGATGTGACTGAGTCAGTTGCTTATAGTGCCACCTGTTCCCAAAACAATTCTAGCCTTCTGGGGACATATGGAAAGCCAGATCTATGCTGTACCTCTCAGCATACCTAAAAGAATGCCCATCACTTGCCTTGACCATTCATGGGCAGTAGCAGTCAAGTCTTCCCCTCTACCCCTGACACAACCCCAAGTTGTCTTGCTTGATTGAGAAATCCTTTGAGAATTTCCTCAAGCATTGTCAGTAACACTGTCCTTTGGAGTTTCTACTAGGAAAGATTAGCTCTGGATCTAGCATGACTGAAGACCTGGGACCCAGATGACCAGGATCCCAGATGTTCTTGGGGATGAATACCCAGCTTTGTAAGAAGACCCAGTTCTCTGTATATTTAGCTGGGTTGGGTTAGGAGAACATATGTTCTCCATGACAAAGAAAAGAGAAAAGAAAGATATAGCAGACAGAAGTAGACATGTAAGAGACCCTCTGGCAAGATGCATGTAAGGACTCTGCAGGATCTGCAGACCACCATGCAAGTACAGAAGGATGGAGATCAGCCAGATAGACTTCTTCCAGGAAGTCCTGACCCAGTTAGAGTGGATCAAGAGGCACTCTGGAACAAAGATGGGAGGAGTTTGAGGCCCTGTGACCTAAAACTGCATGAGCTGGGGTAGAAGGAACAGTAGTGGGAGGGTGGTTTTTCAGTCCTTGAAGAGAGGTCACAGCAGCACACTCCTGTGGGCATCATAAAAAAGGACACAGAGATATAGTGACCTGCTCTGCCCTTGAAATTAGAGTCAAGTATATGTGGGAAGTAAATAGGTTCTGGAATGAGGGACCCCTCCACTTCCATGAAGCATCACCCTCAAGTCATAGGCTTTATACAGAAGTGGCTGAGCTGGAGAAGGCCCGGGCTGGCAGCATACCTTCTTCCCTGGAGCCAGTGTCCTGTCTGTCATAAAGAGAAATGTGCCACCCATCATATACCCCATGACAGTCATGTCCCCACATTCTCCTCCAGGTTTACCAATATCTAACCTTCCACACCCTCATGAGGAGATCAAAAGCAGGATGGTAGAAAACCCTCTATGACTGCGATGCCCTAATTTGAGATGGACTGCACCAACTTCTAGAATGTCTCTTTCTGAATTTGAGTCTCTTTGCTTTTCATCCACCAGACAGGCTTCACGTTGCCTCTGTCTGACTCTCTAAGCCAGTGTCCCTCAGAGGCCATGCACACTACTTTGGTGGAAAAGGCTTTGCCTGTTAATGGGTAGACCCTGTGGTTAGCTTGCTAGTGAAGGCCACAAAACCAACATGCAGGGAGAGCAACAGGGATAGAAGCAGAGACTTCTACATGAATGGCCATAGGAACTTAAAGCAGTAAAGATGACACATAGCCCATGACCCAAGCTAAAAGCCACAGTGGGTTGAGGGAGGAAGAGCCCCAGCATTCTGTAGTTCACTTGTTTCCAATGATCTTCTCTAGTGATATTTGACCAGTGTGGAACTGTTGGAAGGTGGGAGAACCTTATGGAAGTTTTAAGTTCATTAGGGATAAGTCCTAGAAGCAGGTTGTGGGATCCTGGTCTTCTTTCCATGTTTCATTCCTGGATGCAAAGTAAATGGACTTCTGCCATATGCAACCACCACGATAAGCTGTGTCACCATTGGCCAAAGCAACATAGCCAGTGGGTCTCAGAATCTCTGAAACTATGAACTGAGATAAGCCTTTCTTCTTTTTACCCCAGGTATTAGTTATAGTGACAGAAAGCTGACCGACACTATGCCTGAGATTCTTAAGACTCTGTGGTAGGCTGATCCTTAGTTCCTGTGAACATTGCCTCACATGACAAAAGGGGCTTACAATGATGACCAAAGTCCTGGAAATGGAAGTGTCCTGGATTATGTGGGTGGGTCCAATGTAATTACAAAGGTACCAAGGAAGGATTATGGGAGATTAGGGAAGAGAAAGCAAAGGGATGACAGAAGCAGAGGGAGCGATGGAAAATGGAAGATGGTGGTCTCAAGCCAAGGAATGCCGGTGGCCACTGGAATCTGAAAATGCCCAGGAACATATTCTGTGTGCTACTTTCTCAAGCAAGCAGCCATGCCAACACCTTGACTCACCCCAGAAAATTAATTTCAGACATCTAACCTCCAGGATCATAAAAAATAAACCTGTGGTAATCTGTCACAGCTGCAACAGAAAACACATACCATTTACTTGCCTGGAGTTGTTTTCTCAGCTTTAGTATGCACCAATGTCATATTGCTTCAAAGAAACCACTATCTCACTGAGTCTGCAGAATTCTAAAACCATAGGCGTCCTTAGTAGTACCATCAGCTCCCAGGATGTGTGCTTCGTGATGAGGAGGGCAAGGGTCAGCTCTTCCTGTGGACGAGAGAGCAAAGGAAGGTCACTGTGGTGGATATTGCTAATTTTAACCATGGCCTTCACACGTGGGCACTAGTGGTATCTCAGGGTTGAGGCAAGCGCCTCCTTGATCAAGTCAAGGCCAGAGCAAAAGCCAAGTGGTGTGGGTGTTGTGGTTTGAGGTGGAAGTCCACATGTGAGAGTGTTGCTCTTTGTAATTGCATCCTCAAATGAAAGAGAAAAGTATCCACAAGCCCTGTCAGCCATCTTAGTGACGGGCCTGTCTTAAGTTGCGTTTTCTGCACGGATGGAAGAAGAAGAGATGGGAGGTAACACGAAGGGAATTTGGCTAGAGAAGGGGTGAGGTCGTGGGAGGAAGAAAACGGGCAGAACACAGGGTCAAGGATTCGGCCACACAGGACAGGGACTGGAGTGAGTGTGGGAGGGAGATTGGTTTGTTAGATTTTTCTCAAGGATAGCAAGACTGGGGGACGTTTGAGGGCAGAAAACAACAAATGAGGGATGAGATAGCTGGACTGGAAAGGACTGACAGCTGGAGGCAATGCCTTCTGAATGTGCCACAGGTCAGGGCTAGGATCCAAGGCCTCAGAGAGTGTCTCCGCTGAGGGAGGCAGGATAAAGTCAGCACAAATCAGGGTGCAAGTCCTTCTCCATTGCTCCTTTTGGAACCACGGGGGCGTGTGTGCAAGCCCAGGGCTCTAGACAAAGGAATGCAGGCCTGCTCTTTCTCCTCGAGGCTGCTGAGAGTAGAACATGGGTTGGCTTTACTTGGAAGCAGGGTCTGAAAGGAGATTTGTTTTATCCTAAGAATTACAGCTAGAGACCTGCTACAGTGTAAGTTCTAAGACAGGGTCTCTCTCTCTCTCTCTCTCTCCCTCCCTCCCTTTCTTCTTCCCTCTCCTCTCTCATTATCTGTGTGTATATCTCCGACTACCTCTCTGTCTCTCTGTCTCTCTCTGTCTCTGTATCTCTGTGTGTGTCTGTCTATCTCTCTCTCTCTCTCTCTTTCTCTCTCTCTCTCTCTCTTGTTGCTCTGCCATCTCTAGGCTATAGCTTTCCTCTGTTGGGTGAGGTTGACCCACCAGAGAGACAACCCAAGGTTACACCTGGCACTTCTATGTACATCCTGTGGCCACGACTCACTGTAGGAAAGTGGGGAAGCACAGCTTCTCTGGGAAGCCCTGTGTGAGATGATTCATGGGAGAATCTAGTTCTGAAAACCAGAAGCAGAGTGTATATTACTGGACAAATAGCCACACCTGCCATGGCCTTAAGAGCTAAGCACGAGTAGCTATGAACTGTGGCTACACTCCTAGGCATGTGACTACATCTTCCAGAGCTTTGTACTTCCGTGTCATGGGAGCAAGGGCCATGGGGCCCAAGATGAACAAGGGTCTGGTGAAGAGCAAGCTGGGAACACAGTGTGCATGCTTCTCCTGCCATTCTGCCTCCCTGCCCCTCTTGTGCCCTAGGGAAGCCACAGTATCTACATATTGGGGAGGAGATTGATGGCGTAGACATGCGGGCTGAGGTCGGACTCCTGACTCGGAACATTGTGGTGATGGGAGAGATGGAGGACAGATGCTATCCCTACAGCAATCACATCTGTGACTTCTTTGACTTCGATACCTTTGGGGGCCACATCAAGGTAGGAATGTGCCTGGCTGAGGCTCTTACCCTACAGGAGGGTATAGCTTTGAGGTTTTAGCTTCGGACAGAGACTCATGAGAGGGAAAGAGATGGTGCAGCAGGGGGTAGGAAGAGAAGAGCACCCTTAGGAGATGTCTTCTTTACCAACAATGGGCCTTTTACATGGGCCACATATATATTTATCTTAAGTCCATGGGAAAGTGTAGATGTTTTACAATTCATAACAGTAGGAAAGTTACAGTTACAAAGTGGCAATGAAAATAATGTTATGGTTGGGGTCACTACAACCTGGGGAACTGCATTAAAGGGTCAGAGCATTAGGAAGGTTGAGAACCACTGGTCTAGAAAGACAGCCACAGGTAGTATCAGGTCTCTCAATGCCATACAGAACAATCCTAGGTCACCAGCGCTCCTAATAGCCAGCTCAAAGAGGAACTTTGTGTATCTCTGTTCAAAATACCTTTATCAGGCCTGGTAAGTAGTCCAATAAACACGAC
This sequence comes from Rhynchomys soricoides, assembly GCA_019843965.1. Classification (NCBI taxonomy): domain Eukaryota; kingdom Metazoa; phylum Chordata; class Mammalia; order Rodentia; family Muridae; genus Rhynchomys; species Rhynchomys soricoides. The sequence goes on along the minus strand of JADRCH010000182.1, from coordinate 2,066,998 downwards.
GTCCTCCATGTTCCTCCAACTTCTTTATGTGGTTTATTGGCTTCAATGCTAATAGCATCAATGAATTTTGTAAAAGAGTTCTCTAGGGGCTAAAATCATGTTGGTGAGGGAAACTCAGAGTTTGTAATGGGAGCTCTGCTGATCGTTTAAGTGGGGAAAGCCTTGTGGTACCGATCTACAGTTCAGGAATTCTAGTCTCCAATCCGTAGTCTGTGGGTTCTTTCTGTCTTTTGTCACCACTGAAGGTACCTGAGAACATAGTGAGATCCAGAGGAAATAGCAACCCTCTATCACACAAGCTACTGCAGCCCCTTCCAATCTTGAGTTCCCATGACCCTCTTGCCCATGAAGCCAAGCTAGGCTCTTAATCATTCTCAACACTGCTCTTCAGGCAATGGCCACTGGACCAGCATTCCAGTAGATGCCTGAATCTAGGAGAAATGGTCAGCATGTCACCAACTCCTCTGACATAAGTTGGCAGAGCTCACTTCTGACCCAGGCCACTTTAGACTGTGTGTTCTGCTGAGCTCCTGGAGTACAGGCATCATCTGCCCAAGCAGTTTCCCTGAGCACATCCAGTAGCAGTCCTGTGCTGTGACCATCTGCCACTCACATGCATGTCTCCAGAGCAGAGGTTCATGATATCTCCAGGGTCAGCATCCCTTCCATTCCCAGAAAAAGATCTCACACAGTAAACAATAATACCCTGAGTCCTCCAGCTCTCCAGCACTGCCAGGGCATGTTTTATGTCACCCCTACCCCCTAAGCATTTTAGGATTATCCCTTCCTCACAGTTGGCTATGGAGGTGGTAAAGGAAGATCAAAGCAAGCCTATTGTCCTGGGCATTTCCAATCCAAACAGTCTGTTATCCTGCAGCATCTTGTAATGCCTTGCTGGACTCCCTTAGTGTAAGAAGGAACAGGCATCCTCAGCCATGTACACAGAGCCTCTTTGATTTATGGAGTAACCAGGATGTACTCAGTAAAACCCAGTGACAAAGCACTAAGAAGGTAATACCTCTGTCCTCTGGGAAGGCAGGTCAGCTAGCACAGTGGGGGAGGAGGGAAGATCAGGGGCTGCCTTGGGGCTCCTTTGACTTTCACTTTTCTGTTGCAGTTTGCACTGGGGTTTAAATCGGCCCACATGGAGGGCGTGGAGCTGAAGTACATGGGGCAGCAGCTGGTGGGCCAGTACCCAATTCACTTCCACCTTGCTGGAGATTTGGATGAACAGGGAGGCTATGACCCACCTACCTACGTCAGGGACCTCTCCATTCATCACACATTCTCCCGCTGTGTCACTGTCCACGGCTCCAATGGTTTGTTGGTAAGTACCTGCTGAAAGAGTGTCTACACTTAGGTCATGAGGGGAGCACGGGGGGGGGGGGGGGGGGGGGGGGGGGGTGTGCTTTCTCACTGATTTCCAGTGTGAATTTGGACGAGCATTACCTTCAGTTTGCTTGGATAGAGGATGGGCATGAAATGTATTGTCCTAGCAACTCATCTTCAGGGCAGGCAGTCCAGGTCTTACCACAGAACAGCTGGCACTGGGGAAGCCAAGCTGGCATGTGAACACCCACCAGGACAGCATGGGGAGCCGGTACCCCAGTGAGATACAACCTTCCAGAAATGGCATAGGGCCATCCCCAAGAGTCTGTGTTATCTCAGTGGAAAAGGGAAGACAGTGAGTTTAAACACTCACCCCACCTCCCAGATCTGGCCCGGGACAATTAGATATGTCTATGGTAACCACGGTAGAGTCAGACACTTAGAGCAGAACCCTGGACAACTTCATCCAACAAGAAGATCTGTGCAACACTATTAGCAAAAACCTCCCCCAGCCCAGACCCCAGGACTTCCAGCTGCCAAATTGGGAAGGAGCATCTCTCAGCTCCCTTGTCATCTGGCTATCACATGGTTGAGGTGCCAGTTACAACCTTAATCTAGTAGCTATTCAGAAACCTACCACCAGTCAGTTCTGAACTGTGTTTGCTCGCCAAGCTATTGAGATAGATCTGAAGGCACAGTCTTTTTGCAGCCTTTCCAAGGTGGAACCAAATTGCATGACTTGCCATCGAGATGGTCCAGGTCTCTAGTTCTCTGAGCCAAGTAGGCAGCAGCAGGGCCATATCCCAGACAGACCGGCAGTTTTACAGATTGGCTTTGAATGATCTTGGAATGTGCAGTTGTATGCCTTCCAGAATGCTGCTGCTGTGGGAGCTGCCCTTCGACACTTCGTGCTTTTCTTTGCTGCCTGAATTGACAGGTTTACCAGTGGGTGACTATGTTTGGGGGGTGGGTCGGTTAAGAGAAACATGGTGGTGGGGTGTGTGTGTGTGTGTGTGTGTGAGAGAGAGAGAGAGAGAGAGAGAGAGAGAGAGAGAGAGAGAGAGAGA
>JADRCH010000182.1:2002781-2055922 GCA_019843965.1 Rhynchomys soricoides | reverse complement strand
CATGGTGTTCAGTCAATCACTGGACCACATGGATGTGTCTGGTGGTATATGGTGTTCAGTCAATCACTGGACCTCATGGATGTGTTTAGTGGTGTATGGTGTCCAAATACTGGACCACTCAGATGTGTGTGGTAATGACTTGTTCTGGTCACAGTACTGCATCCACTACCTCAGCCTGGGCCACTCAATCAGGAACTTACTGCCACTAATTTCTGTGTCTCTCTCCTGTGCCCTGTCCCAACAGGAAACTGGATTTTGGTTCATTTTTCACCATGTGCCAACAGGTCCCTCCGTGGGAATGTACTCCCCAGGTTATTCCGAGCACATTCCACTGGGGAAATTCTATAACAACCGAGCACATTCTAACTACCGAGTAAGTCTCTCTGTGTTGTGTCACTACAACCAGACTGTTCACTCTCCCGCCCCAACCTGCAGATGATTAAAGCCTGCAAGAGCTGCATTCTTATTGTGGGTCCAGAGCAGCCTTCCAAAGCCTGCAGGTCACTCACCACAAGTCTCCTGTGGGGCCCTGCCTCATCACAGCATCTGTACAGCCAAAGGAGCAAGATGTGCCTTCACCCCAGCTTCCACTCCCAGGAGATGCTGGGTTGTGATTCTGTTGTGGTCATCAGTGATATTGACTATGAAGTGAGGCCTGGCCATGAACTATGGGAAGGTTGGACATGGTCTTGAGTGGCATTGGCATCCAGAACTTCCTCCTTTCTTTCTGAGGAGTGGGTGGCTCCATCTGTGCAGTGTTAAGTCAGTAGGTGGAAAATGATAAACTTCTTGACCACCTTTATTTATCACCCTCCTTTCCTGAGTACCAGTGCAAGCCCTGCTCCAAGCTAGGGTCTAGAGCAAAAGAAAGAAGGATTGATATGGCTGGGGCCTCAATATGTCAAGAACCCTCCCATAGGAGCAACAGTCAAGACTGAAGCCATTGGCCACACCAAGAGAGCTTGGAATAAGGCTGAGATAAAAATGACTCCCTGTGTCTCTAGGACACAGGGATGCTGAACAGACAAGCTGGTATCTGGTCCAATTCTTAATAGTACACCCAGGGGCCTGCCAGAGAGGAGTGGGTGACATCCAGAATCAAGAAAAGATATTCCAGAGAGCTAGTGAGATAGCTCAGTATTTATGGTTCTTGCCATACAAGCAAAAAGCCTGTACCCACGTTGATGGGAAAACAGAGACAGGCAAATCCCAATGCCCCTGGCTAGCCATTTAGCCAGTGAACTCCAGGATCAATGAAAGACCATCTATAAAAATAACAACAACGATAATAGAAAGCAATAGAAGCCACTTGTCATTCACCTCTGGTCTCCGCATTCACACACACACACACACACACACACACACACACACAAACCTGTTTCAAAAATGTTGAACCTAGGAAAAGACTCAAAAAGAAGGAACATTTGTTTGAGCAGATCCATGCTGAAACCAGGGGCTAAGAAGACACAGCCAGTGATGAGGAAAGAGCCATGAGGAGGGGAGAGAAAGCACCTCCTTAGTCATGTCTCAGAGACTGAGCAGGGAGACAATTCCAGAGGCAGTGGCAGAAATGTGGAGAGGAGTCTGTGGTTGGATGTTGTGCTGCCCCATGTAGAGGCAGGTGCTTAGACCGTATCACTGTCAGAGAAGGACAGAAAACACATCCACCTCCTGTTGGGTCCACCATTCCCTGGACCTTCAAGATGATGTCCTACTTGAAAGAGAGGGTCCACAGGACTGGGAAGGAAAGGGGGCTGGGGTGGGGGAGGGGTAATGCAGTCAGTCAAAAGCAGCATCTCTAATAGAAAGCAAGTCAGAGTCAAGGACATAGGACATAGGAGGGACAATTTAGCACTTGTAAAGGCAGGAGGGGCTCTTATCCTCTGAGAGAGGTGGGGAGAAATTAAAGAATCTACAGCTGGGACAGCTTGACAGTCTAAGCAGAGAGTATAGGGTCTACATCCTGGATGCATCTATCCAGGAAGACTGGGATATAGCTGGGGATGTAGCTCAGTTGCTAAGAGTGTTTGTCAAATGTACATGAAGCCCTGGGTTTGTGTACAGACTAGACATGGTCCCACACACCTGTAATCCCAGCACTCTAGGGGCTGAAGCAAGAGAATTAGAAATTCAAAGTCATCCTTGGCTACATAGCAAGTTTGAAGCCACATTGGGTTACATGAGGCCCTGCCTCAAAAAATGTTTAAAACAGAGTTAGCCTTTCTCCTCAAGTCAAGCAGGAGCTGGAACAGGCTTTAGGAAGTCACTGACTCTCACATGATGGGAAAGAGAGACAAGTTCAGTATTTCATTTGAAAGTCCATGACACATTTCTGAGTGCACACTGGTAGCCCTTGTTTGGGAGTCTGGGATAGGAACTCCATAAAGTAGTGTGAGTTCTGTATGTAGGATTGACTATATGGCCCCAGGTTGGACACTCTTAAACCCTAGTTTATGGAAGCTAGAGAGATGGCTCAGAGTTTGAGCACTGGTTGCTCTTTCAGAGGTCCTGTGTTCAATTCCCAGCAACCACATGGTGGTTCACAACTATTTATAATGTGGTCTGATGCCCTCTTCTGAAATGCAGGTGTACATGCAGATAAAATAAAGAAATAAATCTCTTTTTAAAAACCCTAGTTTATTCATCTACTTCCCCCCCCCCCCCAGGTCTGCTTCTCCCAGATCTGGTCAGAGAAACCCAGAATGACCCTGGCTTTCTCTATCTCTCATTGTAGACCCTACATCCATGAACATAGTCTAAGAACTATGTTGGGTTTGTGGGCATATTCAAAAGCATGGACTTAGGCTGGTGTGAGAAGATAGCTGTGGACAGTGGTAGTAGCTAATGTGTCCTTTGTCTCCAGGCTGGCATGATCATAGATAATGGGGTCAAGACCACTGAGGCCTCAGCCAAGGACAAGCGACCCTTCCTCTCCATCATCTCTGCCAGGTAATAACCCCTGGGAAAACTTGTCCCTTGGGGCCTCTTGGCTCACTTCTTTTCTTCTGCTTCAGTCCTGCATTTCCTCACTTAATGAGTGCTCACTAGCTGGCACTGAGCCGTTGTTGAGACATAGTACTGTGCTAGAAGCCTAAACTAAGTCTGAATTAGGGTCCAGGCTCCAGTAGCTAAAGGGAGACTGAAATTCCTAGTACTTTCCAGATCCCTCCTCAGAGCTAGGGCCATAAAACAGAGGAATGGTCAGAGCTGTGACATAATGGGCAGGGATACAAAGGTGATCAGAAAGGATGCATCTACTGACACTTTAATGGTAAGGAATTTGATAGCCAGGCTGATAAGTCAAGCCAGAGCTTAGCTGAAGACCAAAGGCTGCTTTTAGAAGGTTGTTGTCAAGGCTTTAACTCCTTTAATTCTGCACCTGAGAAGCAGAAGCATGAAGATCTCTGCAAGTTCAAGGTCAGCATAGTCTTCACAGTGAGTTCTAGGCCACCCAAGGTTACATAATGAAAACCTATCTCAAAGAAAACGAACAGTGTTGTCAAAATTTCAAGGTCATTAGCAACAGTGGACCCCTTGTCTGTCTCCTGCATGGAGTTAGGCCCTAGAGATGTAGCCTCCTGCCTCTAGGAGAAGCTCAGAGTTGTTCATGACATAGCTAATGAATATCTGTTAAGTCAGAGATATCTGGAACCTGTAATCAGAAAGCAGCTTACAGAACTCAGAAACAATACTCCCTGTACTCTCCCATGCTCCAGGTACAGCCCTCACCAGGACGCAGACCCACTGAAACCTCGAGAACCAGCCATTATCCGACACTTCACTGCCTACAAGAACCAGGATCATGGAGCCTGGCTGCGGGGTGGGGATGTGTGGCTGGACAGCTGTCGGTGAGTCTGGAAAGGAAGGTGACTACCACAAAAGAGGCTTGATGTTCCTCTCCTAGACTGAAGAGTGAGCAAGGCAGAGAGGATTCTAAATGTATTAACATTCAGCTTTCTGCTCCCTCTGCAAGACAGGGGTATAGGATGACAGCAGTGACCACAGGAGAAAGAAACCCCACAGCAGCATGCCAGATTCTCCAACAGTGCTGGGCACTATGGGTTACTTATGTGAAATTTCATTCATAGTTACATGGGTGATCAGTGCAAGAAGGGGAAAAAGGGGGTCATGGTCCTGGGTACTCACTGTGTGCCTAAACTTTGGTTTTATTTCTTTCTCAGTGTATTTCTCAAGAATGCAAACTTTAAAAGTACAAATACAAAATCCTAACTCCATTGATGATAACTTGAAGCTCAGTGAGTGTCTTAAGTTGCATAGCTAATAAGTGGAGAGAGAGAGAGAGAGAGAGAGAGAGAGAGAGAGAGAGAGACTTGATGCTTAAGGCCATTAGACTCTACAGCCAAAAAAAAAAAAAAAAAAAAAAGCAAAAACATTGATTTATGATGTAAAGTCCCCAGAAATCTGATGCCAAACATGGTTTTCCTGCAAGAAAATGATGAAGGACTCTGCCAATAAGGACACATCTTCTTATCCTCCAGACAGTTTAAGGAAGCCCAGAGTCTAGCTGGCATCAGGGCTGTGGTCCTACAAATAGAGTTGACATGGTCTGGAGCTGACAGAATGATCTCTTCCAGGACTTTAGGTATTAATCCAGTGTGGTTGGTGGGGCGTTAGGGAGGTTCTAGTATCCCTTGATGTAAGCAAGGATGGAAGAGGTCACTTCTAGAGGTGGGAAAATAGACACCAACTGGAATACCACACTCTAGTTCTGGTGAGAAAGAATCATAGATAAGGAGAGTGTGGATAAGACCCAGACCTTAGCATAGTGAGCAAGTGTGGGTGGGGAGCTGTGTTTTAAGATGTGTTGAGTTGGAAATTCTCACGAAGTATGCAATAGAAATGTCCCAAATCTTTCAAAGACAAGATAGGATGAATGTTTGGTTTTAGAGTCACCCAAATGGGAGGACAATGGAAGTTACGAGTGTCTGTAATCTCCCTAGGGTCACAGTGGAGTGTAAAGGGACCATAACAAAACACCAGGTGATACCAGAGATGAGGAAAATCCGGGAATGGGGATTAAAAGAGATCTGGAGAGCTTGGTACCCTAGATGAGACTTGATTGATTGGTTTGACTAGATAGATCTTTGAAGAGGGAACCCAGAATGCTGAAAGAGAGCTCCATTGAAGTGTGTTGGGAACTGGAGAGCTTGTGGAAACCAGGATCAGCTCAGCATGACTGAAACAGAAGGGAACAGGGATGACTTGGGGCTTCTGTGCCAGAGCAAGACCTGGGCTTGGGCTTATTGAGATGTGAAGCCACTGGAGATTGAAGAAGCAGCAGATAATGCATGAAAATGGTGCCTGGAGGAGATAAGCCTCTTGGGGTATACTGGACAGGAAGGGAGAAGAGGAACAAGGGAAATGAAGGCAGCACAGACTCAAGGTCCTGCTCCTTCATGAGGCTATTTGAATTTCTTACTATGGCTAAGAGTAGTCCCCACATAGCCTACCTTCAGCAGTGCGGGCCCTGAGGGTGAGAAAGCACAGCCCTCCCGCCCTCCATCCCATCACCTACCATCTGCCATTTCTCCTGATCAGCCCCATAGGCCCTGGTTCAGCCAGAGGTGGGCTGGCAAGAGAGGCCTGTGAGACCCAGCTCTCCTGTATTGAGTACCTGTGCCAGTGTGGGTTTCTAGCTCTTTACCTGCCATGCCAAGGAATACCAACTCTGTGAGGAGGAACCAGAATACCCATTTGCTATGTAAAGTGGAAAATTATGATTCCATCACCAAAACTCCTACCTCAGTGTCCATGTAGACTCTAGTGACAAAGAAGAGTCCTTCCTTCTGCAACCTCATTGACTGTGGTGTGAGAGCCTATGCTGACTGTCTGATCTTGTCCCTAGGTTTGCTGACAATGGCATCGGTCTGACCCTGGCCAGGTAAGAGTGACAACTGCCATTGTGACTGGTCTTTTGTGGGAGTTTATATTTGGACATCTCATTCATTCCTGACATCTTCTCTCTGCAGTGGTGGAACCTTCCCATATGATGATGGCTCCAAGCAGGAGATAAAGAACAGTTTGTTTGTTGGCGAGAGTGGCAATGTGGGCACAGAAATGATGGACAACAGGATCTGGGGCCCAGGTGGCTTGGACCACAGTGGAAGGACCCTCCCTATTGGCCAGTAGGTTTGCAATAGTGGGAACTGCCCTTTGTGTGTGTGTGTGTGTGTGTGTGTGTGTGTGTGGCTTGAGTCACAGCCATGGAAAGAAAGAAATTAATAGGTGGCTTCTATTTATTGACTCTGAATTTTTCTGCTATCAACCTACAACGTGTAATAGATGAAACACAATGAGGATAAAATCTGGAATGAGGAAAGAGATGTCAAAACACGCTGTAGATTAGATTCCAATGGCCACACAACCATCAAATGTTCAGGGGAACATGGTGTCCAGAAGAGGGATTCTGAGTCCCCATAGCAACTCATTTGGAGTCTTTCACTTTTGATTATGGCAAAGAGGAAATCAGGATGAGCAGAGGTAACCAAACCGGTAGCCTTGTCTCACACAGATTGGACTCTTACACCAAGAGACAGATCATCCCTAGGTGGTCACATCTCAAGGCAGCTATGCATACAAGAGGCTAGGCTTGTTCCACTGAGGTCCTAGAATTGGTTAAGTCTTCTTTTCATGAAAATAACAGGTTTTGCTGCTATAATCAGAACAGAAACATACAGACTGAAACTTTCAGCCTGAGTGCACATGAATCTCCCAAATTATGCCCTAGAAGCATACACAGAGGCATTCACCTGGTCTTCTTGACCAATCTATCAAGAAGCCCTTTCTTCAATTTTAAGAGATACAGGAGACCCTTTTATTTATAAGTGATTCCAAGTCTGCATTTCTAGAATTTCTTTCTAGAAGGTTACCAACCTCCAGGGACAGGATATTCTGATGACTTCCAGAGGTGTCTATGGTAACCTGCCAGGCTCAGACAGGTTTCTCACAGTGCCTTTGAGAGAAGAGACCTAGGAAGGACTGTGCAGTTTTAATTGAGGTAGATTCGGATCTTAAACATATGGTTCATGTAGAACTAGCAAGAATATGCTGCCTGAACACCTTAACCAAAGAAATGCAGGGATGCACTCCATAAGAACCAGGATCCAAGGAGATGGCATCATCACTTACTAATATAAAAATATGGAAACACAAGGGGATTTGGCAGTGACTTCTTGGGAGCCATATGCAATATCTGGGGGCCCAAATAGAAGACTAGGGAGAGTTGGGAACAGCCTCTCTCTGCGGACAGAGCCTTCCTGGGTTTCTTTTTCTGTCTTCATTCCCTTGCTTCCCTAAGTTCCCCCATGGAAGAGAAGGGAAGAGACCAAGCCAGAAGCAGAGACTTGGGTATATGAACCATATGGGTATATGGGTAGCAGAAACGAACATGTTAGGCATAAAAAATGACAAGCTTAGATTTGTATACCAGCTCTGAGAAAGGCCACCAAGCAGTCTGAGCAGTCCCCCATGGACCTTCCTTTCACATACCCTACTCAAGAGTCTCAAGCAATGGGAGAGGTACCTCCAAGCTCCTCCTGCCTGCTCTATGTCACTGATTCTTCCCTGGTCCTTCCATGTCTCCCAGCTTCCACCTCTTCCCACTTCCTTCCTGCTGCTTGCCAGTATCAGACCTTCTCAGGGACCGTGTCAGTCTGTGGTCTTGCTGTTCCAACAAAAGTTGTCTTTGCCTCTGGCAATGCTTAAAAAATTGCATTGTAATTCTTTTCTATCATTGCCTATTCTTTGTATTTCTGTTCCTATTTTTCAAACCCAGCACATTGCCAGTGGATAGGCTTAAACACATCTGGATCTTAGTCTGATTACATTGTTATAGCAACTAAAACTAGGGCGATAGTGACTAACAGTGCTCCCCTCCCAAGGGAGGGAATATTGGCAGTCTCTAGAAGTATTTACAGTATTTTCCTAGTGACTGGACACAATGATGGGAAGAGTAGAGAAACTGCCTAAATAGAGGTCCCTAAGCCAACAACTTGATAGACAGCTATTTATCTACCAATTTACAATTCATTCAGCCAACTAGCTGTCTATCAGCTAGTGGATTCATCCATTCATCCAGCCGCTCACCATCTATTCATCCACCATCCATCTACCTACAAACTCTCCATCTATTCATCCATTTATCCATCTGCTATCAGCCAGCATCTATCTACCCATCCATCTAACCATTTATCCACCACCCATTCCTCTACCAGCCATGGTAGGGATGGTCAATGCATCCCTACCATCAGTCATCCATTGATACAGACATTTATCTGTCAATAATTCCTTCATTGACAATACCCATATATGGTTTTTCAGTAAATTAATTGACTTAATGATTTTCAGTGGAAGGAGTTTATCCATCAATAATTCTTTCATTGACAATGCCCATACATGCCTTCTCAATGCATTAATTGACTTAATGATTTTCAGTGGAAGGAGTTGCTGGAGGTGGGGATCAGGAATGGCTTCACCCAGAAAAATTTCTTATCATTCACCTCCAAAGAAGCAAACAACATGGCACTCAGCTGACACCTGACTTCCTTAACTCCACAGGAATTTTCCAATTAGAGGAATTCAGTTCTACGACGGTCCCATCAACATCCAGAACTGCACCTTCCGAAAGTTTGCAGCCCTTGAGGGCAGGCACACTAGTGCCTTGGCCTTCCGCCTAAATAATGCCTGGCAAAGCTGCCCCCACAACAATGTGACCAACATTGCCTTTGAGGATGTCCCGGTGAGTGTGGTGCCAGGACAGGCTCCTGGCACAGCCAGGCTTTGAGTGATGACTCACTTGTCCCCCACGGCTTGGAGATTGAGCTGTTGCCACCACCACAAGGGTGAAATAGCTTCCTCCAAGTAGGCTGGATCATGTCCCAGTTTGCTCTCTGCCCAAACTGGAAAAGTACAAGCTCAGGTCACAGCAAGAGGTCAAGTCTGGGTGAGTGCCCACTGGCCTTCCATCTGTACCTCAGTAAGAACCTGAAGATGAACTCAGGGTTCTGAAGCTGTTCTTCCAGACCCTTGACACACTGGATGATGTGACCAGGCTGCTTGCATTGGCACAGATCATCTCAAAATTCTTGCAGTGCTCAAGGGAAGTCTTCTGAAGACATTGTTTAACTTCATCCTGAAAGTAGATGTAAACAGGGCCTTCCTGGCTGTAGATGGAGATGGTGGAGGCATCTGAGGGTCAGGAGAGCAGTCCAAGGCTGCCTGTGAGAACTATCTGTAGCAAACAACATATATAGCCTATATAGAGAAACACTATCTACAGCCTGTGGTCTTCCAACATTTCCCTCCCCCCACTCCTCCCCTCCTTACCCTCCCCCTCCTCAGTTCTTCCTCCTCTTTCCTGCTACTGCCTTTTCCTGTCTGCTTACTCACAGATAGGGATGCTGAGAAGATACAAAACTTAAGTTACTTAAGGTCTTCTCTCAGACCCCTGAGGGCCTGTAGGAGGTCAGTGACAGAGATGTTCAATGGCTTTCACTGTGAGACTGTCCGCCTTAAGGACCCACCACACATACAAGGTCATCCACACACTCACACACAGGTACCCCCTACACACTGTACACACTTTCTCATACAGACACCACCCACCCCACCCCTCCCCAGCTCATTCTTCAGAGTGCTCAAATTCACTCAATCCTAAGCCCCTCCTCTATCAGACCAGCCTCTAAGGCCACCTACAACAGCCAAAACAGTGTATAAAGCCAAAATTGTGTGCTAGTTTTTGGAGTTAAGGCATAGTGACACTCTGACTGTTTGGGGGGTTCCATGAGATGGTCAGCCATGTGGTTTCCTCTGTCTGGCTGCTTTGTAATGTCAGCGGAAATTGGAAACTTTGCCCTGGCCTGATGACGGCTGCAGTTTCCGTTCACCTTCTGGCTCAGCCTTATTTTCCTGGGCTCTGTTCAGATTACTTCCAGAGTGTTCTTCGGAGAGCCCGGGCCCTGGTTCAACCAGCTAGACATGGATGGGGACAAGACATCTGTGTTCCATGATCTGGATGGCTCTGTGTCGGAATACCCTGGCTCCTATCTCACCAAGGACGACAATTGGCTGGTTCGACACCCAGACTGCATCAACGTCCCAGACTGGAGAGGGGCCATCTGCAGTGGGCGCTATGCACAGGTGGGGATGCCACACTAAGCCACTTGCTAGCTTGCTCTCTCACTCATGTGACAAGGACTCAGAGAACCTGCTGTGTGTCCAGTTAGATCTATCTTGAGCCAAGAATGATGCAAGCTGTTCCTTCCTTCCCTTTTCTGCCCCTCATTCCCGTTCCACAGGATTTTCACAGTCAACACACTGTACTAGAGCCCTTCATGTCCAGTCCCAGCACTTACTATCTGCTAATCTGCAGCTTACACCCTTGGAGTCTCAGCATCCTCATGTGTGAACTTAAGCTAAAAGCCGAGCTTCTGTGATATTTTAGGAATGGTTTCAGATGGTATAAATAAAATCCTTTTTCTTGTTCTTTTTTTTAGAATGAAAATATAATGCAAGCCATAGCTTTCCTAGTAGTCATGTTAAAAGGTTAAAAAGAGAGAAATTAATTCAATAACATTTTACACATATTCAAAATATTATCCTTTCAATATGTAGTTAATAGAAAAATTATTAATCAACTTTTTTCTATTCAGACTTCAAGCTTCCATGTATATTTTATATTTTTAGTCCACTCCTGTTTTCAATATCTATTTTATATGTATGAGTGTTTTGCCTGCATGTGTGTATATGCACTCCATGCACATAGGTGCCCACAGAGATCAGAAGAAGGTGTCAATACCCCTGGAACTGGAGTTATGGATGGCTGTTGAGCCACTACGTAGGTGCTGGAAACTGAACCCAGTTCCTTTGCAAGAGGAGCAAGTGCTCTTAACTGCTGAGTTGTCGCTATAGCCCACTAGTCCACTCCTTTTGAAATGTTAGTTCTCCTCAAAGTAACACAGAAACCTACCAAAATAATCAAGTTTTGTTTAATAAGAAGAAATGTTTATCACTGCTTTTGTTTTTAAATTTATTGAGCAATTGCTTTTGTGACTTAGATCTTGGACTTTGTGGTTTAAATGAATTAAAACAACATTTTAATTAGTGGTTCCTAGGCCACACTGTCTTCATGTCCAGGACTCAGTATGTACATATGACCCCACTAACACATGAAACAATGCTACACAATGTCTGGAGTGTAACAACCTGAAATAATGCTATGATCCTGTGACCATTACTGCCTTTACTTGGATGAATGAGTGAATGAATGAATGAATGAATGAATGAATGAAAAGAGGCCAGAGAAAACTGTCTGATAAGGAAGGAAGCACAATGGGCCAGGTGGGCCAGAGGAGAAGGAAGTACATGAGTGAAGGTCTCTTCATGACCATGGTGGGCATCCTTATCACCATGGCATACATCAAAAAGTGGAGATTTAAGAGAATAACTAAGTGGGGATTTGGTGAAGGACTAGAGGGAGAAAGAGAGTCAGTGCCATGCTGAGAGGACAGGGCCCAGGGCAAGGTAGGCACAGAGTGCAGGTTGGGGGAAGGGCTGGCTTGAACTGAAGGAGGGCAAGGACAGGAAGTTGAGGCAGTTTCTCTCTGAACTGGAAGGTGAGGTCATGAGCTGAGAATCCAGGAGTGGTCCTGAGAAGGGTGGCCTGCAGAGAGTGATAAATGGCTGGAGGAGCTGCTGCAAAACATGGAAACTGTTGACAAGAGGCATGCAAACAGCCTGCCTAGCAGTGTTGACAACCCCGTGGAGATTGAGACACTGCCTTTCTCCTAGGCTAGGGGATTTTCTCACCCCAACTGAGAGCTCTAGAAGCAATGGCGAAGGACAATGATCCAGGAACAGGCTTCTGCCATATGTGTAGACAGGGCAAGAGCCGAGATGCCATTGGGAAGGATGGTCTACAGAAGAGGAGGAGAGGAGAGCTCGTGGGTGGGAATCATGCCTGCATGACTGAAGGGTGGCCAAACCATCAGGGAGCACCCTCACCTCTAGCATTATCCACCTGGCCCAGGGCTGAGGCAGGGAGTAAAACAGGACAACACTCACAGACAAACTCAGGGGGAAGGCCTAGTGGTATCTGCAGTAGAGTTTGAATACACCCCTTCCAAGGGGCCTGGTGCTAGGGAGGTGGAGGCAGGAGAGTTGAAGGTTCATGGCCTGCCAGAGCTACAGAGTGGGTTTTAAGACCAGCATGTCCAGGCAACTTAATGAGACCTTCCTTGACTCAAAGAGTAAAAGGAGGCTGAGGGATACAGCTCAGTGCTGGAATGCTGGCCTAACATGTACAATGTTTGATGCCCAGAATGGAATAGAAAAAGAAAAAGAAAGGAAGAAGAGAGGGAGGGGTAATGAAGGAAGAAATAAAGGAGGAAGGAAGGGATGGAGGGAGGGATGAAGGAAGGGAGGAAGAAGGGAGGAAGGAAAGGAGGAAGGAAGGAAGGAAGGAAGGAAGGAAGGAAGGACAGAGTGTTCTCTCCCCTGTTCTTGACCTTCTACCTATGCTTCCATTTTCCACAGTTCACGATGTGACTAGCAGCCAACTCCTAGCAGTTCTCGTGGTCACTCCTTCAGCAGAGGCCATTTTTTTTTAAATTATAGAACATGTCAGCTAAGCTGCACAGTGCTACTTGGGCTGTATCTTCCAGCACCAGGAGACACCCTCTTATTTGGTCTTCCTTTCATTCAGGCTCTGCAAAGAGACAGAACCTCTGAAAGTGCCCTCTGAGATCAGACGTTAGCCAGACCCTCTAGAACAATTCCTTCTAACAATCTCCTTGTGCATTTCGTTTTTGGATTTTCAAAGATGTACATCCAGGCCTACAAGAGCAGCAATCTGCGCATGAAGATCATCAAGAATGACTTTCCCAGCCACCCCCTCTACCTGGAGGGGGCCCTCACCAGGAGTACCCACTATCAGCAGTATCAGCCTGTCATCACCCTGCAGAAGGGCTATACCATCCACTGGGACCAGACAGCTCCTGCAGAGCTTGCCATCTGGCTCATCAACTTCAACAAGTGCGTGAGAGCAGGCAGGAAAACATGACCCAGGACAGTGGTGCTAGCTGAGCTCAGGCAGGGATAGTGAGAATGGCTAAATTGTAAAAGCTTGGGGTTACTGTTCTTAGGACCTCAGGCTGATCCCTTTAACCCCTGGAAGAGGTATCCAGATAGGTTCTCATTACTTAGAGTTAAGAATCTAAGGGCACAGGCTGAGGCTGCATACCAGGCCCACCTTTGTGCAGAACAGCTAACTTCTTGGAGGCTTGGGGTGATTATCACTTGCCAAGTAGACAAAGAATATGTAGTGAGCTAACGATATGATTGCCCAGCTCCTGGTATTACCACGTGCTCAGTAAATGGAAAAAAATACAAGGCATTGTTGATGTTATTTACAGGGAAGGGAGCAAAGCTCTGAGGGCCTCTTAATTACCTTTTTGTTCCTGTGGTAAGATATCCTAACAGAAGTGACTTAACGAAGGAAGGGTTGATTTTGGCCTAAGGTTTGAGGTTCAAGTCTGTCATGGTGAGGACATCACGTGGTCAGGAGCTTGAGGCAGCTGCTCACACTGTATCCCCAGTCAGGAAGCAGAGGGAGATGACTGCTTCGTTTCATTTGGTCCAGGAGCCCAGCTAACGGAATGATGTCATCTACATTTAGGGAGGGTCCCCCCTCCTCAATTAAGCTAATCAAGAAAATTCCTCACAGGCATGCTGAGAGGCTAACCAAATGTAGATAATTGCTCAAAACCAAGACCAGGGGATTGTGCCCTTTCCTAGGTGGTCCAAGGGTCTGTCAAGTCCACCAATATAAACCACAGCAGCGGGGAAGCAGTTGGGTTAAGCACATCAGGTCAACTGTGTGTGTTCACATTCTAGCATTTCCTGCATGCACTGCATTCTCGTTGTTGCACTCCTGAGACAGACAGCTGTCCACTGCAGAAAATGGTGAAGGGCCCTCCATCACCCTCTTTTAGGGCTGACCCTAGCCCTCAGTTGCTTATGCTCTTTAATCACAGCCCATTTGAAAGAATACCATTTTTCCCTGCCAACACCCACACAGAGCACCTCTAGCTCATCCCTTGAATGCTCACAGGTGACCCATCCTCATGGCCCTCCTCAGCCACTGATGGTGAGCCACTATCCATCCTTTGCTCCCTGAACACTCTGCAACTTAGTACTATTGTTACAAAACGTCTCACTTAAGAATTCTTTGGCCGCTATTCCTGTGGTGTGCTCAAGGGCCCTTGCCCAGAACTGACTCCACTTTCCTTTCTAGGGGTGACTGGATCCGAGTGGGGCTCTGCTACCCAAGAGGCACCACCTTTTCCATCCTTTCAGACGTTCACAATCGCCTGCTAAAGCAAACATCCAAGACGGGGACCTTCGTGAGGACCCTGCAGATGGACAAAGTTGAGCAGAGCTATCCTGGCAGGAGCCACTACTACTGGGATGAAGATTCTGGGTAAGGAGGCTCTTGTGGTCTGTAGAAATGAGGCTCCTTCATTACGTATCTTGGGTCTCCCCATAACCCTAAGAACGACAGTGTAGTTTATGCTAATGAACACAGAATGCTTCCTTAAGCACTTTGACCCTAACACTCACCATGCTCTCAACCACTTCAGGACATCAAGACTTTGGGAGGGAAATAAATTCTCTATTAAATCTGCAAGTGGATGATAGGGAAATTTTCAGAAAAAAAGTAAAGGCAATAAACCAAAACAAATAAACAAACGTGTCATGTTATCTACCCTCAACCCAAATGGAACAAACAATATTCTAATTTGAAGATGGGAAAAAAGAGATCCTGGGAGAAAAGGAGTGAACTGCTCTGGGGTCATAGCCCAAACCTGCCCCAGCTGGATCTGAGCCTAGGACTATCTATACCTCAAGTCCTCCCACTTCCGCTAACTGGGTCCTGGTCAACGGAGACACAGTGGAAGCAAAGTGTCTGCATAAAGACACTAGGGAACTAGTGATCATTTCCACTAAAATAAGTCTGTGGCCAGGAGATGGTTCAGTCAGTCAAGCACTTGCTATGCAAACATGAGCACTTGAGTTCAGTCCCCTAGAGCCATGGAAAAGACAGGTGCAGTGGCATGCATTTGTAATCCCAGAACTAGAGGTGGAGTGTGGATGGAGACGGGTAGATTCCTGTATCACTAGCCAACCTAGATTAATCTGAAAAGTCCAGGTAAAAATGAAAGTCCCTTTCTTAAAATTTAATATGGACAGCTCCTGAGAAGGAGACCAAGAGTGGACCTGTGGTTTTCACAATCATGCATACACATATGTATCTGAACCCACACCCACACCTACACACACACACACACACACACGAAACCCAGACAATTGCTGAGGAAGTCCAGTATGCCCCAGAAGGATAAAGATGGCCACAGAAACATGAAGCTGGCCACAGAAGACTTCTAGGGAGTAAAGGCGAAAGGTTATTTAATGGGCCTTTTGCTTTTTTTTTTATGAGGAGAAAACAAAGTAGCTGCTCTTTCTTTAAAAGGATAATCAACTTGCCATAATTAGGGGTACAATGAAGATAGGCTGGCTAAGAGGAGGGAGTGCCAAGGTGGTAAATGAGCCCTGGCTTGGTTCCAGCTGTATTCTGCACAACTGGGTTTACCAGTTGCTACCTAAGGGAGTATCACCAAATAATGAAGTATGGGATAATAGGAGTGTGGCCCTACTTTCTTCCCAAGCCCAGGGCCTTGGCATTCAGTTCAGCTCACTGGAACATCCATAGGTTTTAGGTCAAGGCCAGAGCTGTGATATGTGTAGGAGCATGGGATGGATGATCTCTCAGACTCCCTTCGCTCTGTGATCTAGCAACAAGGCAATCTTAACACTGTTAAGACCAGTGTAGGAGCTAAGGGGCCATGCCAACTTCTGTCTCTGGGTCCTTAGCATTGATTCTTAGAAGGAAGGGAGCCCCAAAGTGATGTATCCAGGGGCAACACTCAAAGAAGGTGTCCCCTCTGCATCCTCCAACCATGCAGAGCATATGGATGGCACTGGCTCTGTCCTTGACCTTGAGCTGTGGACTCCTAGATCTCAGTTTCCATTTTAGTCAGGGATCATGTAATGCCAAAAACAGCAGTGTTTTTTGTTTGTCTGTTTGGTTTTTGTGTTGAGACAGGTTCTCACTATATAGCACTGACTGACCTTAAACTTACTATATAGACCAGGCTGTTCTTGAACATTCAGAGATCCACCAGCCTTTGCCTTCCAGGTAGGTGCTGAGATTAAAGGTGTGCACTCCCACATCCAGCAAAACAAAGGTCTTACTGTGGAGTGCCTTTAAGCAGCTCAAGTTCACCTCCTGTGGTGTTTATCCCCTCACATTCTCACAAACACACACACACACACACACACACACACACACGAGTGGGTGTGTACACCAAGCCTCTGGTATCAGGCTCTTCTCTTGAGCTGCCTTTCCTTGAGATGGCCATGGTACAAAAGAGTCACAGTAGTCATTTCTCACTTGCCCTTACAACTCCAGTACCAAGTAGTAAACAAGACCCACCACTTCCTTCATTCCAGCTCACAAGAGAGTATACCCTCTTGCTTCCATATGGCTAATAAACAACCTATTAAGAATCCAGCATGCACCCCTACTGTGGTCAGAAGTGGGATAGAATAGGCTGTGGCATCCCAGCCTCAAGCCAAGTGGGTTCATTGAAAGTTGGCTCCCCTAAAGAAGAGTGTGGAGACCATCAGGACCTTATCTTTAAGTGTTACAGACAGGACTCAGCTTGAGAGCATTTCTTTGAGATAAAAGAACAACAATAACAAATGCCAAGTTAGTGCTATGGAAGCTACACAATCTGCCTCCTGGAACATGGGCCAGATTCCTTCCCAGCAGTTATAATTGGAATAAGTCATGGCTTGAACAAAAGTCGAGTTAGGATCCATGATGGGATGGAAATGCCCGACCTCTGTTACTTCCAATGGTGTGGTCAGTTCTCTGAGATAATTTCCCCATCTGGGAACCAATGTGATAATAGTATAGAGTGGACAGGTTGACAATTAAATGAGATGATATGTCAACTTACAATTGTATGACATGTAGTTGGTCCTCAGAAAATACTTGCCAGAATTTTTAGCTCCTTCAATATCTATCCATCTATCCATACACATATGTATGTATGTATGTACATACGTATGTATGTATGTATGTATGTATGTATAATTACTCTTCCAGCTGCATCTGACTCTCTGACAGATACAGTTCCATGATTTAAGGCTCTTAGGATGTAACCTCAGTGACCAGGAGATTTGCTATTTGTTTGCTTGAGACAAGGTCTTGCTAGGTAGTCCTGCCTGGCCTTGAACTTAATATGTAAAGCAAGTCTGACCTTGAACTTGGTTGGGGTGACGGGTGGGAGCCATCATGTCTGATTTGAGTGGGGATGAGGTTCTAAGTGCCCCCATAAGAACATCCAGATTTCTTCTGTGCACAGGTTGCTCTTCTTGAAGCTAAAAGCCCAGAACGAAAGGGAGAAATTTGCTTTCTGCTCCATGAAGGGCTGTGAGAGAGTCAAGATTAAAGCTTTGCTCCCAAGGAATGCAGGTGTCAGTGACTGCACAGCCACTGCTTACCCCAGGTTCACCGAGAGGGCCACAGTGGACGTGCCAATGCCGAGGAAGCTCTTTGGAGCTCAGCTAGTAAGTAGCCATTGCAGGCTGGGCCCTTTGTCTCTAGGAGGCTCAGACCCAGCTGAACTCATCTCTGGATACTTACTCAGCTCCAAGACTCAGTTCTGGGTCAAGGCACAAAACACATGAGGAGAAAGATCACTGCGACCTCACAGTCTCACAACTGTTCTGTTTGTTTTTCAGAAGACAAAAGACCACTTCCTGGAAGTGAAGATGGAAAGTTCCAGGCAGCACTTCTTCCACCTTCGGAATGACTTCGCTTATATTGAAGTAAGCAAAGATTCTACAGGTGCAAGGCTGCTCACTGGCGGGGAGTAGGTGTATTAGCTGCAGTGGTCTCACTGTGACCACAGTACATGACTGATGGGAGGAAAGACTTATTTTGGCTCATGGTTTTAGGGAGCTTTGATCCATTCTACTGAAAAAGGTATGACAGACTAGGCCAGTTCACAGAGGTCTAATGTCACAGTTGCTTTTCTAGTGCTGTGACATTTATCATACAGTGTGACTATTATCACAGTGATTCCCAGATGGAGAAATTATCTCAGAGAACTGACCACACCACTGGGAGTAACAGAGCTGGGAGTTTTTCCATCTCATCATGGATCCTAACACTACTTTTGTTCAAGCCATAACTTATTCAATTATATAAAACACCATAACCAAGGAAGCTTATAAATGGAAGTGTTTAATGTGGAGCTTACAGTTTCAGATGGCTTGAATTCATGATGGAAGAGAAAAGATATGGTAGTAGGAACAGCTGGGGGCTTCCATCTTGATCTACAAATAGGAAGCAGAGAGAGACACTGGGAATGGCAGACTCTTTTGAAACCTCCTCTAACTAGGCCACACCTCCTAATCCTCCCCAATGAGTTCCATCAACTGGGGACCCAATCATTCAAGTATATGTGCCTATGAGGCCATTTTCATTCAAACCACTACACCTACACATATTGCAAAGGCTGTTGGCCTCATGGAGGATCAGGATGAAATGAGAGAGACAGGAAGTGGGGTCCAGGAATAACTTTCAAACACTGACTCATAGTAACCGACTTTCACCAGCTAGAGTTTACTTCCTAAAGGTTCCACACACTCCTGAAACATCATCACCAGGTAGAGAGAAAGGATCCAAAACACGAGCCTGTGGGGGGCGTGTCAGACTAAACTGTAACAGGTGGTATTGTGATAAGTTGCCCCAAGCTGGGTGGGTTAAAACAAAAGAAAGTTATTCTCTTTCAGTTTTCAAAGCCAGAAAGCTTCCTCTAACTTCTAGTGGCCCTAATAGACCTTTGGATAGAGTTATATCACTGACATCTCTGTCCCATCTTCACGAGGCCTTCCCTCCTTTGAGCCTATATCCTATCTCTTACCTTTTTTTCTAAGGGGTCCCATCTAGATTATCCTGCTGTAAGATCGTTAATATATATGCCATTAAAATATCTTCAGAAACACTATTTCTAGATAAAATAACATCTGGAGGTTCCTAGTGGGCATATCTTTTGGGAGGTCACTATTTAAACCTACAGACAGCACAGTTGGAAGGGGTGTGAAGGGTCCTCATAAGTTGACACTCTGTCTTTAGTGTCTACACAGGAAGGATACATACAGGAAAGAGAACCCTGGGCCTCAGCTGCCCTAGGATCTCTCACTCCTCTGTTTCTTTGGCCCTGCAGGTGGATGGGAGGAAGTATCCTTGCTCAGAAGATGGCATCCAGATAGTGGTGATTGATGGGAATCGAGGTCATGTGGTGAGCCACGGTAGCTTCAGAAATGCCATTCTGCAGGGCATACCCTGGCAACTTTTCAACTACGTGGCAGCTATCCCTGACAAGTGAGTCTATGCCTCAGTTTCTGAACTGTCCAGTGACACAACAGATTCCTGGCTAGGGCCCAGTCCCTCATGTCCAACCCCTCATGATTCTTGCCAGTCAGGATGATCTGTGCCTACAGATTGTGTCTACTGGGTGGAGAAAACTTCATGCCTGTTGCTGCACACACTGGAGGCAGGTCTGCTGGGATGTAGGTCAGGCTGGGACAGAGGGGAATGCTGCCTCACTCCTTGGAAGGCTGCCTGACCCTCTGCCCCCATCAGAGCACTCTCTCCCGGTGATCTCATCCCCACCCACACCTCCAATAGGATCCAAATGCTGGTGGCTTCTGAAGCTCCCCAGCCTGGATCTCTTTCCTAAACCCCAACACTCATAGTCACTGGCTACTTCAAGGTTGCCACCTAGATGTCTTGAATGGAACTAAATTCTTATCCTTTTTATCTTTAGATCATCCAGATCAGCCTTCCTTCTGTTTTCTCTAAACTGTCACCCATCCAGATGTTTGGACCAGAATCGGAACTTAATGCCGAGTATCTTTCTTTTGCCCCGTATTCTAACACAGTCTAAAGCAGTCTGTTGCCCTCCCTTTTGGTCCCTCCCAGTGTCTTCTCTGGCCCTGCTCTATCGCTTTTGGTCAACCAACACCATGACCATAGGTTCCTGACAGGCCCTTTCCTTCCCATCTCCCATATGTGAAGTTAGTTTGAGTGTCTTAAATGCTAGGATCCTCTGTAGCCTCTCCTCACTTCCTTCTGCCTATTCCCTCCTCACTGATGTCTTGTCCCATCCATTCTCCACTGGAGCACTGCTTGAAACAGAAACAAGCCTCAAATGATGCCTTATCAAGGAATCAAACTTCCTAATGTTGACTCCACAATAGACTTACTTATGCATGTTCAGTCCCTGAACTACAATGTGGGTGTGGAAATCTCTCTGGAGCCACAAGCTAGTGGAAAGCTTGTGCAATTCATGTGGCACATGTCACCCCTAGGTGCTTAGCAAATTGCTAATGAGTGGAGACAAGGACCCTTCAGGGTGCACTCTTGTGGCCTGGGGTGGGGGTGGGGGGGACGGAAACTGTCTCCATGTGTGATTCTGGAGAATGGGTTTTGCTCAGTCACATGTTGTATCTGTTCTTCCCACACTTAGTGTTCCTTTCACACTATATTTGCATGTATGTATGTGGAAGTGAATATATGCATGTGTACAGGGGTGTACACACATGTCTGCAGAAGCTGGAAGACAAACAGTCCTCAGTGTCATTCTTCAGACACTTGTTTTTGAGAAAAGGTCTCTTCCTGGATCAAGGCTGGCCAGCAAGCCCTGGGGATCTGATGATGCTTGTCTCCATTTCCCTGTCACTGAGATTACAAACACAGGTGCATGCCACCACACCTGGCTTTATTTTCTGGGTTCTGGACTCCAACTTGGATCCTTGTGTTTGCAAGACAAGCACTCCTTAATGACTGAGTCCCTAGCCCATACTCTAGCTCTCAAGTGCAGGCTCATACAGAAGAATCTGACTTTCCAAGTTGGGAAAGTACATTTATCATCAAGAGATCAGTAGATTTCAGGTCTTTTTTGGCCCCGGGGCCTTTCCTTGAACTGAACCAGATTATAGAAGCTGAGAGTGAGAAATAACTCCCAGAGTTTTGTTTGGAGCTATGTGGAGTTCCTTGCAGCCCTTGCACCTCCCTAGGAGAAGTGTGGATGGTCTGAGTCAGACTTAGGCTAACCGTGGCTCCACAGACAGGAATGGGTACCACCAACCCCTCCCTGACCTCCTGGGAAGCAGCAGTTGAGTGGAAAGGGAGAGGTGCTTCTGTTCTTTGGCTCCCTCTCCCACCATAGGACCACCACTGGCCATAGGGTCCCAGCTGCTCACACTTTAGACACTGAGGAGAGCCTCTGGAAGCCCCCTCTGACCTTCCACCTGTGGGAGATTATGTCAGGAGGCACAGGGGTTAAGTGGTCAAGAGAATAATGTACCAGGCAGAGAGATCATAATGTGAATTATACCAGGAAGCTGTATGATAAGCAAGCCTATCTCCCTGTCCCTGATGCCTCCCTGGGTATATGACCTTCCTTTGAGTTCACTAGTTCAGCCATAGGCCTTCAGTGTTTATTCTCATCTGAACAATGGAGAAATTTCCTCTTGGGAGCAGAGCCTGGATCCACCCCAAGGATGTGTTAGCAATGAATCCTTTCTCATTAATGGGCCTCACCTTGACAATCTCTTGGGCCTCCTCCTCTTAGCCTTCTTAAAGAATCTGAGACAGCCTCCCCACTGCCCTCCCAATGGTCCTTACTGTGCACTCACCCTTTGCCTGTTGACAGCTTTCCTTCTGCTCCCAGTGGGACAAAATCAGGGGTAATAGCAAGTTCCAGAATCCCATACAGTTTTTCCATGTCTGGCTTGTGGTCTGTGGTTACAGAATTCCACTGAGATGGGAGTTGGAAGCCCAGTGGAGCTTCTGCCCTGTTTCTGTTCTGAGGGTGGTGCTCACTCCCCATGTCTGGCCCAGGATGAGTCTGCCACCACAGAGGCTGTTTTCTTAGCACTGGGGACTAAATGCAGCCCAAGGCAGGAAGAACAGACTTCCCAACTCAACTTTTGCAAATAGGGTTCTTCTGGCTCCTGCCCCCTTCCCTCCTGAGCAACCACTCTGGGAAGCCCTCACAGATAATGTGTAGCTGCTCAACTTCCCATTGACAAAATCAGGCAGGCAGATCTTGCCTGACCAGAAAGGGTGGTGACACATAGCAGAGCCATTCTGGAAATGCAACAACTACACAATGTCCTTCCCAGAATGCTCTCAAACTGGGCCTCATTCTTCTTGCAGCTGAGAGGAGGTTGCACAAAGCTCAGTGCCTTCCACAGAAACCACTAAAATACACATAAGGGTCCCATGCTTGCTGCACATGCAGAGCCAGTACTCAGATCTCAGAACCAGTGTAAAAAACCAGTCATGGGCCACACCTGTGCCTGTAACCTGTGGCAGACAGAGACAGGGGGACTACTCAGGACTCCCATCCCAGCAGAAGGTTCAGTGAGAGACCCTGGATCAAGAGAATAGGGTGGAGGGTGGTAGATCAGGATGCCTGACATCATCCTCTGGCCTCTACATGCACACAACATCCAGAGATCCACACAAAAAGGAAGACGGGAAGAGAAAAAGACAGAGAGAGAATGTGGGTTCCACTGGGAACCTAACGTGGGACATGGTCACTGTTCTTATGGAGTCAGATGTGGTCTTGTGGAAATGAAGGTTGCAGGCCAGAGGCCTGCTGTGAGAAGGCTGCCTGGTCTTTATGGGCTCCTAAGTAGAGCCACTGCAGCAGGTCTCCAAGGCTCTGTGCTGTCGGCAGGGCACGTGACGGCTTTGTCTTTTGATGGCTGTTTCTCCTCTTTCCTCCGGTCCCCAGTTTCATTCCTTCTTTGCTCCCTTCTAGCTACCTTGTCTTTCTCCACCATCAACCTTCTTATTGACTTTTATACCAGGGTTGAAATGATCTGAATTAAGAAGTACATATTAGCTGGGCAGTGATAAAGTACTCCTGTAATACTTGCATTTGGGCCGCAGAAGCAGGTGGATCTCTATGAGTTTGGAGGGCATCCTGGTCTACACAGTAAATTCCAGGCTAGCCAAGGTTCATTGTGAGACCCTGTCTCAAATCAAAAAAAAAAAAAAAATCAGAAAGGAAGGAAAGAAAGAAGAGAGAGAGAGAGAGAGAGAGAGAGAGAGAGAGAGAGAGAGAGAGGAAATGCATATGAAGTCCCACTGTGCTGGTATAGCACACAGGTGTTGGTACAGCACCCTGAGATAGCATGCTCTTCACTCATACTCTGTCCCACTTGCTGGAAGACATTTAAAGCAGCAAACCCTGTCTAAGCTTGAGAAGCCCAGGGACACCAGATACGGGCAAGATGCTGAGAAATATTTGCCATCGAAAGGAAAGAGTATGTTGGTTAAGACGGAGGGAGGGATATTCTTTCTCGAAATCTTGCCCAGGTACTGGCACTGCCACCTCAAGTCCAAACATCCTCCCACATACCCCTTGATGGAGTTTGCTCTCGTTCCTGTCATCTGACCAGTCTCTTCCTCCTCAGTTCCATAGTGCTCATGGCATCAAAGGGCAGATACATCACCAGAGGCCCATGGACCAGGGTGCTGGAAAAGCTTGGAGCAGACAAAGGTCTCAAGTTGAAAGGTAAGTCTGAGCAGAGTTTAAGTGACCTCAGAACCAGGGCAGATGGTGTGGAGATGCCATTATTTTTGCTGCATTTAGGACATTGTTTCCCACTAGGCTTGGGTACAGCCCCCGAACCCTCTACATGGTGAGTGACCTCCTGGCCTGGTACCACATGCGTACCATCCCTGCACGAAAGCACATTCATTTTTCCTTATGACCAGACACCCACTGGTAGAATACTGCTAGAGCTATTTGCCCCTCTACTCCACAAGTGGCCCTTATTCAATGAAAGCATCATCAGAGACTGTCTTTGACTCTTCAGCCTGGCCAAGATCTGCATCCTCCTCACAAGTCCAGATGATGCCTGCTTTTGTAGCATCTTTTACAATTTGAAAATTCTTCTTTGTCTTTTAAGATAAGAAAAGAAGAGAGAATTAAATCCCACAGACTTGTTTACGGTCATACAAGTCTTCTGCAATGAAACTCAACCCAGCCTTCCTGGATGTGCTGGATAAATCTAGCCAGATATAAATATCCACGTGATGCTCATTAGTCAAAGATTGTTCAGAGCAAGGCCCCAGGGAAGTATAAATGAGAGAGAGTAGATTGTGGATGGTGGTGACCATGACAGCTACCGTTTGATGCCAGGCTTGCACCTTGTTGAACTTCCAATAATTATCTCATGCATTCACAAATAACTTGGGCAACAAGGATAGCTCCTTCCACAGAAAAGGGAGAAACCTACAGTTACACAGTGAGGTGCTTTCTTCAGCTAGGATACGGACACTTGCCTCTCTGAACCAAGTCCTGCCTATATGTGTCCTGATTATGATGAACATCAACACCAGCAGTCTATCATGCAGATATTTATCCCAGGTAGCCAGAGAAAAATCTGGAAAGGTACAATCCTGTCATGGCAGCCAGAAGAGAAAGGGAATCCAGGTCCTTTCCTGTAAACTCCAGG
This sequence comes from Rhynchomys soricoides, assembly GCA_019843965.1. Lineage (NCBI taxonomy): Eukaryota > Metazoa > Chordata > Mammalia > Rodentia > Muridae > Rhynchomys > Rhynchomys soricoides. The sequence continues at coordinate 2,031,232 of JADRCH010000182.1, read as the reverse complement.
GCTATTTAGGGGTTTTTATGTGTTAAATTAAGATGCTATTGCCAAAGCCTCAGATAGACAATGACGAATGTCAAGTGGTACTTGTCCAGAGTTGATAGATGTACACTGCTCCCCAGACTGAGCCCTCCTGAGTGTAGACATGGACCTCCAACTCACTGTAGTGCAGGACAGAGACAGAGCACACAGCATGAAGCCTAAGGTCTGGACTTCTACTCAGTCCCACACTGTGTGTCATTTGTCCTGGGAAAATCTTTCCCTCCTAGAGCTGCAAAGTAACAGAGCCAAGGCTGAGATCTTGAAGACACATGCCACCATTTCACAGGGGGGAATCATAGGATACAGCAACTTTCTGGTGATCATAAGTCATCTAGAAAGCAGGCAGGAGCCCTACCAGCACTCTTCCCTCCCCATCCCCCCTGTCCCCTGCTGTTCATGGCTCTCCTGAAACATACAGAGCCTCTACTCGACTGAAGTGGCCATGAGGCTCAAGAGTGATACCTACAAACCCCATACAAAAAGATACCCAACCCCAGCACCAGCTGGGCTGAGAGCTTGTTCTAGAGGGCCAGATCCCAGTGTCACTATGCAGGGATTGCCCTGTGGGGACAGAGGATGCTGAAGGGAGTGCTCAGATTCTCTTATAGCTTCGTTATTTTCGCCCACGTGATTCCTCACTTTACAGAAAAGATGGCATTCGTCGGCTTCAAAGGCAGCTTCCGACCTACCTGGGTGACTCTGGAGACTGAGGACCACAAGGCCAAAATCTTCCAAGTGGTGCCCATCCCTGTGGTGAGAAAGAAGAAGCTGTAAAGACAGTTGTCACTTGATACCACTCCAGGCTGGACAGGATGGCTGGGTCCCCTGGTTCTCAGCTTTGCTGGGATAAGGGACAGATATAAGAGACCTTGGTGCTGCCACCTGCCCCTACTCAAGTCTACCTGCAGCCCCTGGGCAGTGTTGGCCGATACTACAACCACCTCTTGGGTGCTTATCTCCTATCTGTGCCTCATCAGTAGGCATGGGGACCATACAAAGAGACCTGGGTTGTGCTGGCAGCAAAGGGCCACTTGGGCAGGAGTCTGAACCCACCTAGGGGATGGTCTGGATAATGGTCCACTCACAGATTTCCACAGTCACTTTCAAATGCATTAAGTGGCAGATGAAGGGAGTACATCTTTATTCCTGTAAGTGAGGGTAAGGCTTCCCGGGTTTAGGAGCTAGCGTGTAGACAGAGCTGTCCAGTGTGGCAGACTGCACTGGGGAGGAGATGGAACCCTGTCTACGGAGAGTCCACTGGGACAGAGACTAGGTGGCTCCTGTTCGTCTTTCTTGAGACTGCAGAACTCTACTGTGTTTTGCTCTGTGCCTGGAGTCCATCAGTAAAAGTAATCATTGTAGCTGACATTTCCACTGAGTGCCCTGGAAATGGAGAGATGAGAGCTCACACCTGGGAGTCAGCTGGTGATGGGCAGTCAGGTCTCAGCACACTCGGATACCAGGTTGAGAACCCAGAAAGATGTGACACAGTTAAGCAGAGATAGATTGGAGGAGGGTACCTTCACCACACCCAGGAACATGGGGAAGGCTTCTGGGAGGTGATGGTCCTGGCAGGAGTGAAGGACAGAGACGATGGAGAGAGGTGAAGTGGCCTCTGGCATGGCTCAGAGTTGAAGGCTTTCCTGCCACCACCTGCAGTGTCTGAGCCATGCCAGGTCACCTCTAGCCCTATGTGGCTGACCCACTTGTGATAGAGAAGCAGGGTCTGCAGAGAGAAATGGACTGAGTTGCGATGCACAGAGCCTTGTTCAGATTGGTCTCCAGCCAGCCCCCTCTGACTCTGAGAGAGGGTGGACTGAAGTTCACAGACCTGAGGCTAAACAGTGGGTCTCCAGTGAACTTCAGCTAGGAGCTGAGCAGAAGACTCCAGGAAATCTGAGCATGCCCACACCACAGAAAACCTGGGGTGTCAGAGATGGAGAGGACCTTGGGAGCCCTCAAAGGTCATCTAGTCCAACATTTTGTATCCACCTCTGAGGAAAATAGTACCAAGCAGACAGGTCCATGAGCCCCAAGCTCAGCACCCACTGCCACATCACATTGCCTCCGTGGCTAGCCTGGAGTGTCTAGTATTCCCAGGTAGCTTTTGGAAGGGGGCATATCCTCTGGAAGGGAAGAAGAGGTCTAGAATATAATGGTCTTTTGTAAAGGGCTTTTCCCTCTTGCCCCTCAGTGCACACTGCCCACTCTCCTCTGGGCAGCAGCCCTGCTACTTTCTTTACACTGCCAGCCACACGTGGGCATGGGCTACTCATGACTGTGGAACTCTCTTGGTGCCACCTTATTCCACAGTGGTGCTGGTATGCCCAATAGCATCAGGATATGCCAATATACTTCTGCTGGGCCAGTTGGCTCCTTGTGAGGATCTGAGAGTGGTTGGCTCCAGTCCAGGGTCTTTCAGCTTATGTTCACTCTGTCTGAGCAAATAGCTTGGATGTCCAGATGAGTGGAAGCTATCCATGTTCAATATTCTTCTGAGACATCAGGGTTTCTCTGTGTTTCATGAATGGGATTGGTCCCCTTTCCTCCCCAACCACAAACACTTTTTTTTCAAAGAAGACTTGCTTTGGTCCCCTCTGTTCAGTGGTATCAAAAAGCCTTAGTCCCAGAGTCCACTCTCCAGGTTGAGCCAACTCCTAGGGGGTCTTTCCCACTGAATGGATCTTCCAGCTGCTGGGAGGTGGCTGTGGGACCATGCCTCTTAAGACACAGTGGCTTCAGTTGCCAGTGTCAGAGGAAAGACCTCTTCTGGGGAGATGAGGGGGAGGGGGAGGGGATAAAAGTGACCTCATGTTTTTCTTGTCTAAGTTTTGTTGACTTTTCAAGGTGAGGGTCTCACACTGTGAACCACTTAAGATGCGATAGCTTTCAGGTGGCCGTGAATGTTGAATGTCTTTGGCTCAGTTCATTTCAGCAAATACCTATTGGAATGTTCTCCGGGTTGTACATATGTTGAATAGTATAGGGTTCTGTACAGAACACGTTCTTTCCTAAACTATTCACCAAGAGTTGATGTACAGGCATTTTCTTGGTAGCACAAATGTCTTTCTTGCTTAGAAAGTTGCTCTTGTCCTTTCTGTTTGTCAGCATTGCCATTGAGTCAGGGGTTTTTGATTAAAAGGCTCATCTGTCCTTGGCTTAATAGCTGGCCCTTTCTTGTGAATTGGATGCACAGCATGTTTTGTATGTAAATGTTCCTTAAAGATGTCACCATGAACAAAGGTATATTTTCTATTTATTTATTATATATTCACTTCAAGAAGTCACTGTCAGAGAAGTGAAGAGTCATCTTAAGTATTATATTAGAGGATGTCCTTTGGACCACTGGGAGGAGGTGTGCTCAGAGCCAACGACACCAGCTCTGGTTTGGAAAAATCTGCTGTACCATATTAAACATACAAAGGATGTCATTGTCTTGTCTGCTTGTTTCATTTTCTGGTATAGTGGGTCTCATTGTTAAACCCATCATCTAGAGAAAATAAGACAAAAATCATCTTAGTTTGCCCCACTTGGTTCCTAGTCTTGTTTCTAAGAGCTACTTACGTATCAGAATCCCACCTTCCTCCCATCCCACAGGAATACTGAGAAGAGCAGATAGAAGGGCCCACTGGCAGAGAAGATGCCTTTCATGTGACCAGGCAAGACAGCACTTTCCTCATTCTCATGTCCCTAGGTCATAGGATGCTCTCAATCTTACCTTTCCTCCTGGGGAATCTAGGGAAAGTATCAGGGTGAGGGTGAGACGACCAACCGTCCTTCCCAGATTCTGACCAGACGACAAACTCTGTGACTGAAAGGAGCATGGGCATAGAGATAGAGGAACAAGTCCAACCTGAGCTCCAGACAAGAGATAGGGATAGAGGCGGGATGGATTCAGGAGAGGAGTGATGGAGGCACAACCATCAGAGCAGAGGGAGATGGGCTGGACCACTTGTGGATACTGACATTAAATTAATTTAAGAACAATTGAAAATACAGTTCCATATCTGCACTGGCCACACTGCAGATGCTCCACTTCCATGGAAGTCTAGATATAAAACATGACCACAATCACGGAAAGGTCTTTTCTTGACACTGTTCAGAAAGCTGCTGATACTTACACATTGGTATTTTTAAAATCTATGCCCCTAGTATAGACAATAGAGTGTGAGTTGGGGTGTGTACAATTCACTTAAGGGAGCTAGTACCAGGTTAGTGGTATTAAGCTGTCAGTAAATAGTTAATCAGATGATCTAACCCTAGATATACTATATAAACAATACAGTGGAGAATAGAGGACCCAAGACTCATGGAAATGTCATCATTCAGTATGAGGGGCTCTGTCTGCAATCCCAGCACTGAGGAGGATGAAGCAGGAAGTTTGTGCATTGGAGAGCAGTCTGTATAGACAGCTCACCAATAGTTACCTCTATAGTACCTCCTGGGTGTTCCTGGTGACTATGTCAGGAGCAACAAAACATCCCCAGGATCCACTCTGGTCATGTGTTGATTCTTTTACTTTGAATCCTTCCGGGAGCTGCAAGGTCCTGTTTTAGGCCCGTGAGATGGTTCAGTGGGTAAAGGTGCTTACCTGGTGACCTAGGTTTGATCCACAAAACCCCTGAGGGAAGAAGAGAACTAACCCCTGAACACTGTGCTCTGACCTCTACATATACTGTCACACAGACACGCACATGTACAGACACACAGACACATACACACATATCCATACACACACACACACACACACACACACATACATGCACAGAGATACATACACAGGTACACATATACACTATAATAAATACATTTTATTTTTTAAAATTGGACCTAGTCTCAAGAAAAGAAAGGAGATGGAAGAGAAAGGGAAACAGGAGCAGGGGAGCAGAGGAGAAGCTTTAGCATCAGGAAGCAATCACATTTGTTCTATGCCAGACGCCATGCTCAAAAAAGCAACATGAAAGAGGAAATATGCCAGGGCATGCCCAGGGAGGGGTGTAGCAAGATTCTTTAAATAGGGAGGAATTTTGTCATCTAGAATCATCAGGAAGGTCAATGGGCTGGGCAGGGATACCAGAGTTCACCTAGGAGTTACGTAGGACAAAAAGGGGGCCTTTACAGTCCGGGCAGGGGTAATAACCAGGGTTTGAAGACTTGAGGACTTCTGAGTATATAACATGTTACCTTGCAAGAGGGAAGGGGGGAAGGTGGACAGAGCCGGATGAATGGCGGAGCTGATGATGGGGGTAGGATCACTACGATTTCTCAGCCAATTCTCTGCTTTTTCTCCTCTCACTTTAGTGTGGCATTAACTGAGATAGTTTCCTATATCGGACAGTCCCTAAGAAAGAAGTCAAATTAAAGACTTTCACAGCAAAATCTCAAAATTTGCATGGGGATTTGGAAACCACTAGAGCATTGTGAGTAAAACATATAACTGTGGCAAGTGGTTTCTATTGCTTGGCTTATTTAGAAGATGATGTGAAACACAGTTTTACTTTTTAAATTGAACACTTCTTTTCCTTATCAACTTAGATTATCATATAATTGTACAAATAAGTGCCCAGCCAGCCAGTGACAAAGACACCTGAGAAAACCGTAGAGAGGCCTTTGGCAGATGACTACCATGCCCACATGGATCCAAAGAAGCATTATGGGTGGATCCTGAGAACCTTCGGTTGCTTCTGATACAGTTACCAGGTCTCCACAAAGAGCAAATGTAGAGGCATTAGGTAAGCTCTTTGCCAGCTGTTTAGGTGGAGCTGGGAGGCAGGCTGACTGGCTGGCTGGCTGGAGGAGCACTTGATGCCACCAGTCTTGGGGAAAAGGTGAAAGCAGGAGAGACTCCGTGGAAGGAGCAAGATATACTGATGAAGGTTCAGAAAGACATCGCCTCCTGAGGACCCCAAGATACAGTCCAGAGATAAAGGGGTAGGTAAGGGAGAACTTCTTGCAGGCTAGAAGGGGTCAGTGAGGGTGAATCACCGGGGAGACACGGCCTGGCCTTAAGTGGTCAGGAAACTTAGAGCTAAGAGCATCTGCTTAAATGTATTGGCAAGCCAACCAAAGAGCTTAGAAGAGTCTGTCCTCGTTACTAACAGGATAGCCTTGGCACAAAAGTATCCTTAGGTAGCAAATGCCCACATCTCCATCCCTGTTACTTACTTATCTCCTGTCACCAGGTAAGCCTCAAGGGTACAAAACTTGTCTTTCCCCTCCCACCTCTCGTTTCTCATGTCTCCTCCTCCTGGCAAACCCATACTCCATTCTCTCCCACTTTGCTCAAGAGAATCACTGCAAACAGGGGCTCCACCAAGCCTCCCAGCCCAGCCCTAGGCCCAGAATCCTGGGGTTTGCAGCTTCAGTTAGCTGTCATTTATCCCTTCCCCCCAAGTGTTGGCCTCTTGTAAACAAGAGCCATCTGCCTTTCTTATTAAAGGGAGCAGTTGGGTTTCACAGACAGCTCTGTGTGTATGTGTGGGGGGGGGGGGGGGAAGGGGGGGTTGTTGACTAGATTTCCCTTTTGACACCAGGATCCTACTAGCTGTCTCAGGTCCCCACCTCATCTCCCCACCTGGCAAGCTGAGAAAGTAGGACTCTTCCTACTTCCCTCACAGCAGGAAAAGGAATGGATATGAGAGAGGAGGGGCACCTCCCAGAGAGGTTCCCATGTCCACAGACTGGGTGGAGGGTGAGAAAGAGAGAGAATAGTAAGTGGAGAGAGATGCTTCCCTTCTCCCAGAAAACACCAAGAGCATCTATCAGATCGAAAAGGCTTTTCAGAGAGCTCCCACAGTTCTGCCTGCAGCTGCTGCTTAGCACCAGTGTCAGAAATGCAGGCTCTTGAGGCTAAAGATTTAGTTCAGTAGAAGAATGCTTGACCTGGGTTTGGTCCCCTGCACTGAGAAAAAGAAAAAAACTCTCAGGACCCTCTGCCATAGGCACAAAGTATGCTGCATTCTGTTTTATTTTATTTAAAAGATTTCTCCGAGGAGGAGATGGCTTGCTCTGGAAAGTGCTTATGTGTGAACAGGGGAACCTGAATGTAGATCCCAGCACACATCACACACACAAACACACACACACATACACACACACACACACACACCACACATACACCACACACCACATACACACATATACACACACACACCCATACACACACACACATGTGAAAGGCAAATGATGGAGCTAGATAAATGGTTTAGCTCTTGAAGATTTGAATTTGTTTGCAGCAGCCACACTGGGTGGTCCACAATAGCTTGTAACTCTAGCTCCAGGACATTTGATGACCTCTTCTGGCCTCTGAAGGCACTAGCACTCAAATGTACATACACAGTCATGGCACAGGCACAGGTACAGGCACAGGCACACAAATAATCAAGAAGAAAGTAACACTCAGGACTGGAGAGATGGTTCAGTGGTTAAGTGCATGCTGCCCTTCGAAAGAACCAGAGTTCAGACTCCAGTACCCATGTTGGGTGACCTGCAACCACAGGTAACTCCAACTTAGCAGGGAATTGGGAATGGGGGTCCAATGCCCACACCCTCCTTTGGCTTCTGAATGTCTGCATACATGTAGCATACTGTGCTGGCTAGTTTTATATCTAGTTGATATAAGCTAGAGTCACCAGAAAAGAGGGAACCTCAAATGAGAAAATGCCTCTATAAGAATGGGCCATAGGTAAACCTATAGAGCATTTTCTTAATTAATGATCAATGGGGGAGTGCCCAGCCCATTGTGGGTGGGGCCACCCCAGGCTGGTAGTCCTGGGTTCTATAAGAAAGCAGACTGAGCACAGCATGGGGAGCAAGCCAATAAGCAGCACTCCTCCATGGCTTCTGCATCCCATCCGCTCCTGCCTCCAGGTTCCCGGCTGCCTGAGTTCCTGTCCTCACTCCTTTTCATGGTAAACTGTTCTACGGAAGTGTGAGTGAATAAACCCTTTCCTCCCCAGGTTTCTTTTGGTGTTTCATAACAGCAATAGTAACCCTGACTAGGAACATACACATACCTGTGCAAAAGAATAAATCTATTTCATTATTTAATTAATGCATGAGGGCTGTGTAATGTGCACACAAGTACCCAAGAGGCAAGAAGTTTTCAGAGTCCCCTGGTACTGGAATTACAGGCTGTTATAAGACACTTAATATGGGTTCTGTGAACTGAATTTGGGTCCTCTGCAAGCATAGCACATGCTTTTAACCACTGAGTGATCTCTCCAGTCCCACATACTGCATTTTATTTTATTTTTTAAAGATTATTTATTTATTATATGTAAGTATGCTGTAGCTGTCTTCAGACACTTTTTCTTCTTGCTCCAGCCCCACTCACTGTAGCTTTCTTCAGACACCCCAGAAGAGGGCATCAGATCTCATTACAGATGGTTGTGAGCCACCATGTGGTTGCTGGGATTTGAACTCAGGACCTTCAGAAGAACAGACAGTGCTCTTAACTGCTGAGCCATCTCTCCAGCCCCCACATGCTGCATTGTAAATGAGTCCCAGAACAGTTGTGGGCATGGTCAGATGTAATAAGCATGGCTCTGAGTCTCTTAGAGCCTAGGAATCAGGCTTTCCATGAGTTTGATAAATGGGCTGCTCAGCTGTGATGACACCAAGGCTAAAGAATCAGAAGCTGTCCAGTGGCTCCCCCACTGCCACCCAGCCCCTCTCCCCTGTCCCAGGTCTCTGATTCACCAAATTAATAAAGAAAAGGAACCAACCAGTCTAAAAGAAATGGTATTAGATACCACTCAAAGCAAAAGAAAAGTAGGGTAGCCAAGACTTGAGAGGGATGGGTGGCAGTTAGGTACTCATCCTGAAAAGATGCCATCGAGGTGATCTCTAAGCCAGATGTCACAATACTAAGAATTCTAGAATGAGAGAGAGTATCAGGAAAAGAGCTGGCAGCAAGGCCTGAAATGACAGAGATATGGAAAAAGCTTTGCAGCTATCAGCCCAGCCTGAGGGCAAGGCCAGGGTAACCAGGAGCTAATGAGAATCTTCAGAGAGGAAAGCTGGGTTTCTATAACAGACTTCCAAAGAGCAGAGGCAGGAGAGGGAGCAGGTAGGAAAAGCTGTGCAGATCCTCCCGCTTCCCCATGGGAGGAAAACTCAGTATGTTGTCCTAGACATTGATGGGTCTGTAATTGCAGGGTTAAGAATGCAAACAAAAACTAATGATGATGATTAGTCCTATTCAGAATAAGATGTCTCCTTCCTAAACCACTGCAGAAGATAAAAGCAAACAAAACACAGTCTGCTCAGAAAGGAAACACAAAAGTCCCCATGAGAAAATACAGATGACCTCATGGCATGTGGGCAGTGGGCAGAAGAGATGCAACCCCAACAGCACAAAAACAAGCTACCCTGTGAACAACGAGCTGGAGACAACAGAGAAAGGGAAATAAATGATTTGCTTGCAATCGGATTATTACTATGAATGTTGGCTATCATGTCAGCTTTGAGAGACCATTATTTTTCTTCCTGTGATTAATCTTCTGTGATTGCAAGAAACTCCATACCTCCTACCTATTGTGAGTACGTGTGCGAGTACACACACACACACACACACACGTATACACACATACAGCACATGTAGCACACACATGCCCACACACATGCTGCAGTTATATTTATACATACATACACATACATATATGTATACACACACTTGCACATATGCATACATGTACATATATGCACATACACATACATATAACTCCATGAGCTTACTGGTCTGGAGGATGGTGGGCATGCAAAGAGAAAACTGGAGGCCTGCGGCCTTGGGTAGGAGAGATCTATATGGTGCCTCCATGAGGAGTGTCCAAAGAAGACAGAGGTGAGAGCCCCCCTTGGAGCATGGAATGGCAAAGGTCAGCCTCCAGAGGACACATTTCTGCCTTTTGGCCGGCAGGGTGAGTAAGGAATCCTATGAGCCCTGCACCCTGGTGGAAGGTAGCCTGGTGTACAAAGCTGGAGGAGTCAGTCCCAGATGACTGAAGGCTCAAAAGGGGATTCCTGTCTCAAAGCGGCTGGGGATTCTCCAAAGGCAGAAGGTGCAAGAAGAAGGGGCTCCACCAGTATTCGACTGGAAAACCTTGGTTGAGATCACAGTAAGTAAGGGGTACCTCATAATGGTCTAAATCTAAGTAAGTCTAAATGCCAGCAAGTCGACATAACCCTTCCCACAATACTGGACACTTAGAAGCACTTTACAGCACATACTTGTGAAGACTTCCTAAGCGTTCCTCCGTTCTTCCCAGTGTGCCCAGCCCATCAACAATAGAGAAGGATACAGGAGCAGAGGAAGAAAGCAATAGAGAAGAGTTACTGCCTTACTCTCCTCTGTGGACGGTCAGGAGACCAGGGAGCAGAGAGCAGGAGAAATGGGTGGGCAGAGGGAAGCCCTGGCTTGTACCACTTCTGTTCCCATAGAGTAAATCTTCCCACTATAGAAAGCACAAGTTGTAATGGCTGAACAGTCAGATTGCAAAACCCCTGCTTAACAACTGTTTACAAGCTGGTGCTAGCTGGCCAGTCACCAAGAAAGCTTGAGTTAACAGAGGTGTGCTTAAACATGGCTTGAGAAAAATGGGAATATCTGCCTGTGCCCATCAGATCAGCCTATGCAGCCAATCAACCACACAAACCACAGGGGACTGCAAGAATTCACACCAGGAAAGAACTCAGTCTCAAAGATGGGACTCTGCTTGTGTATGTGTGTTAGTTTGGTTTGGGTTTGCATATAGCCTAGGCTGGTCGTAAACTCAGTGTGTAGCTATGGATAACCTTGAGCTCCTGATCTTCCTGCCTCTACCCTCCAAGTGCTGGGACTACAGGCGTGCACCACCACAGCAAGCTCTATGTACATCTTTTACATAGATTGGCTTTTCTTCATCTTCTAAAGTGGAATTCTCTATACTTAGTTGATGATAACTTCTGGGATAGAGCAATGGCTGATCTTGGTTGTCAACTTGATTATACAAGGAATTAACTAAAACCCAAGCAGCTGGGCATGGGCACACTTGTGCAAGATTTTTCTTGGTTGGCTTATTTGAGGTGGAAGACATACCCTATATCTGGACCACACCTTCTGGTGGGCAGTCCACATAAAAGAACAGGGAAGAAGGAAGCTGCACATTCTAGCACTTGCCCTCACTCTCACCGGCATCTCTCCTAACTCATTCTTTCTACGGTGTTAGAACTGAGTTCTTTGGGTTCCAATGTAGACTGAAAACTGGTATCTTTCTCAGACCTCCCTGGAATTTCAGCTCCAGATTGGGACTGCTGAGATATCCAGTCTCATGGATTGAACAACTAACATATTACATACTAGTTGTTCAGTTCACTAGACTAGCATATATATACATCTGTATATATGTATATACAGATGTATATATATGTATATATGTATATATATATGGCTGATATAGAACTAAAGATGTGACTCAGTGGTTAAGAACACTTGCTGTGGGCTGGAGAGATGGTTCAGCGGTTAAGAGGTCTTGAGTTCAATTCCCAGAAACCACATAGTGGCTCAGAACCATCTGTAATAGGATCTGATGACCTCTTCTGGTATGTCTGAAGACAGCAACAGCATACTAACATAAATAAATCTTAAAAACAAACAAACAAACAAACAAACAACAACAACAGAACCATGCTTGTCACCAACCCCAATGACCTGAGTTTGATCTCTAGAATCTACATGGTGGGGAGAACAGACTTCACAAGCTGCCCTCTGACTTCCATACGTGTGCTGTGTGTGGAACATATGTTCATATACATATATACACATAAATAAATGGAGTAAACAACTTTTTAATAAAAGGAACACTTGCCACTCTTCTTCCAGAGGCCTTGAGTTTGGGTCCCAGCATCCATGTTAGGCAGCTCAGAACTGTCTGTAACTCCAGCTCCAAGATGTACATACTCACATTCTGACAAACATCTATACATAATTTATAAATGATTTATTTTAAAAACTGGGTGATTCAACTATATCAAATTATTGAAACTAAATAATACTGAAAATAAGTGCACCGAGGAAGTGCGTTAGGATGTATCTCCCAGGTGGGGGATGGGCTGGGAATGCCTGCCGCCCTGTCTGTCCCATACCCTTCTCCCACCTCTGTATTTTACTCAGGGCCTGGTGTATCATGTATTGGATTCCTGGATATCCAAGGAAGTGCATATCTTCTGGCCTAAGCTGTATCACCTTGGGATAAATTCCCAGATAAGTAATTAGGAGGACTATTTCCTTCCTTCCTTCCTTCCTTCCTTCCTTCCTTTCTTTCTTTCTTTCTTTCTTTCTTTTTTTTTTTTTTTTCTGACACAGGGTTTCTCTGTGTAGCCCTGGCTGTCCTGGAACTCACTCTGTAGACCAGGCTGGCCTCGAACTCAGAAATCCGCCTGCCTCTGCCTCCCGAGTGCTGGGATTAAAGGCGTGCACCACCACTGCCCGGCTAGGAGGACTATTTTCTAGAACACTGGTTTATAATGCTAAATTCAATCTAAATGGGCTATAGTTTTCAAAGACCTTTGTCCTGGAAACACTTTAAATGAATACATAAAAAATATCACGAGGTGTTACAATCCACAGACCCCAAGAAGCCAAATCACAAGGAGGGCCCCAGTAAGGATGGTTGAATTTTTCTCAGAAGGGGAAATAAAATAGATATCGGAGGTGGATGGAGGGAGGGAACTGGGTAGGAGAGGGAAGGGGAGGGGGAGATCAGTCGACAGAAAACAGGGGAGAGAGAGCAGAAATCTGCAGCAGACAGTGGGGTAGAGGCATCTCTAGAATGTGCCAGAGACCTGGGATGGGGGGAAGGCCCAAGGTGTCTATGGGGTCAATTCTAGCTGACACTCCTAGCACTGGGGGATATGAATCCTGAAGTGGCCACTTGTGTAGTCCGCCAGGACTCCCAGTGGAGGAATAAGGACAACAATCCACCCACAAAACAAACCTTCCACCCAAAATTTGTCCTGCCTACAAGATGTTCAGAGACAAAGAACAGAGACAGGCGCAATGGCCAACTAATGACTGCTCCAAACTGAGAGCCATCCCATGGGCAAGAACCAACCCTAACATTATTAATGATACTTTGTTAGGCTTGCAGACAGCAGCCTAGCATAATTGTCCTCTGAGAGACTTAACCAGCAGCCAGTGAAAAGAGTTCAAGAAACCACAACCCAACATTATATTGAGTCCGGAGAGTCTAATGGAGAAGTTGGGGGAAGGATTGGGGGACCCAAAGAGGACAGGGACTCCACAGGAAGAACAACCGAGTCAACTAACCTGGACCCTTTGGGGGATTCCAGAGACTGAACCATCAACCAAAGAGTGAGCACAGGCTGGACCTAAGCACATATGCAATAGATCTGCAGTTTGGTTTTCATGCAGGTACCCCAATAACTGGAGCAGGGTCTGCTCTGGAATCTGTTGCCTGCTTGTGGATCCAGTTCCCCTAATGGGGCTGTCTTATTTGGCCTTAGTAGAAGATACGCCTACTCCTACAGTGACTTGATGTGAGGGGAGGGAGGGAAAGAGAGAGGGAAGAAGGGAGGAAGAGACAGAGAGAGAGAGGGAGAGAGAGGAATGTGGAGAGGATCTGCGTGAGGGGACTGGGAGGAGAGGTGGGGATGATGTTGGAATGTAAAGTGAATAAGTAAATTTTTAAAATTTTTAAAAAGTAAAGAAAAATAATAAATTTAATAGAACTGGAAAAAAATACTGTGAATCACCATGGGGAATGGGAGTCCTGATGCCAGCTTTAATAGTCACCAATATTTGAATGGTCACTTGACTCTTCAGTTGGGGGGGAGGCTGAGTTAACCTATCGCTGATCACCGTTTGGACTATTTCACGATGTGCACAACCACATAAAACACTGTGCTGTGTGCTCTTTTCATAGTCCTTTGTATCACTGAAGCATACTCTTTGGAGCCCAAATCTGCATGCTCTTTGATCCTGATCTTCTGTAACAATGGATTGCTCTGCAGGAAAGTTGTTCCAAGTGATTCTTCTAACACCACTGTCCAGGACTGTCTAGTTCTTCTTTTTAATTTTTTTCAGATTGTTTGTTTTCTAGTTCTTTTTACAACCCACTGTTTAATAGTTTAATAGATATATCTCACTGTTATTTTCAATGATATCTTGTAATTACAGAAGACATGGACACACATGAAATTTTAACACATTTGCCCTTATGTGAACTGGCCACTTCTAATAATTTTAGTGGCTTTTCTTTCTTTCTTTCTTTCTTTCTTTCTTTCTTTCTTTTTCTTTCATCTTACTGCTTTATAGGAAATATTTATATATGTGAAGTATCAAGATTGTCTAAATTGTCCTAGCCACATGGGAAGTTGAGACTGGAGGTGGAAACATGAGTTCATAAGTTTGACATCAACCTGGACAATATAGTGAGACCCTGTCTCAAGAAACAGGAAGAAGAAGAGGGAAATGCTGTATAGAAGTGGAACTTTAGGGAAGAGACTAAACTAAGCCTAGGATGCAATCTCCATAGTTTGTGACTGGTTTAAAAAAAAAAAAAAAAGGCTTTTTTGAGGAAAGAGACCAAGTGGACCCCGGTGCAACATTTTTCTAAAGGATTTGTAATAACACACAGCTTGTCACATCACCTGTAAGGTCTGGAAGTCACAGAATATGCCAGACTGAAAGAGTTCTGCCGGCCCAGTATTCTTCACATTGGGGATGTTCACTGTGGAGCACATACACACACCCATGCTCACATGCACACTTACACATGCATACCCACTCATACAAGGTGTTAGCTACTATTCTGCTATGGTGATCAGAGGCTCTTCCCAAAGCAACTTAGGTAAGAAAGGGAAGAAAGCAGGAGCACGAAGAAGACAGATCACATTTTACCAGAGGAGGGGGCAGGAAATGGGGTAAGACGTTCAAAGCCCACCCCCAGTGACATCCTTCTGCTGGCAAGCTTCCACCTCCTAAATGGTCCATATTGTTGGCAAACACCACCAACATCTGGGACCAAATACACGAGGCTGTAGCAGCCATCTCCCATTCAAACCCCATATACATGTGTACTCAGAAGCACCCGTATATACTCTCACACACAGTCACACCCTCCTATACGCTCATACGCAAATGCATACATTTTCTCAAATACTCGTGCACAGTCAGCTCTCTCACATCCACCTCAGGCTGGGCTCCCATCTCTCTTGCAGCCCGGTGCTCACCTCTACTTTATTCTGGTCTTGGTGGTGGCTGTTCTGGGAAATCTCCCCCCCCCTCCCCCATCGCTGGCACAGTCTCTCATGAGTTGGCATGTCGCCTCTGCCTCCCTGCCTCAATCTCAGTTGGGCGGCAGTTGGTAGGAAATTTCCCCTGGCCTCCCTGGATTAACCCCTCTCTTGAGGGCTGCCCAGCCCTGTTCCCAGCAGCTACTGTGCACTCTAGTGGACTGATTTGATTCAGGTCTATTCTTATACTCCATTGCCTCTACCTCAGAGCTTTGCATCTCCCCTGCTTTGGCTGTGCATCCCAAAACACTAAAGAAGTAGGCTCAACGTGGCAAACTGCTGGAGAGATGGCTCAGTGGTTACGAGCACTGACTGCTTTTGCAGAGGACCCAAGTTCTGTTTCTAGGGCTCACAAGGTTGTAACTCCAGTTACAGGGGCACCAATGCCTTCTTCTGACTTCTGTGGGCACCAGGCAGGAAAAACATTCATACATATAAAATAAAAGGAAGTAAGTCCTTAAAAAATAACAAAAAACAAAACAAAACTGGCAAACTCCTCCCTGGCAGGCTGTACCCTTGGATAAACTCCAGCTGAGGCCCAGAGAGGGGACACATTCTGGCCCAGAAAGCCTTGTGACATACTGTCAAGAAGAGCTAAAGGCAGAACTCTCCATCCTTACCCTGCAAGGGTTCAAACACAGGAACACAGGTCTCAGGGAATTCACAATGAAGGTCTGTCCTAGAGAACTCAGGGATCTGCTTGCATTGGGTTGTGGGACTACTTTGTGCCATTTCTTCTGAGATATAAATCTCAAGCCCAGAGGGACTAGTTATTTTTGCTTATAGAAGAGGTTAATCTGTAGAGATTTGGTGATGACAGTCAGTTACTGGCTTTGGGGACTAAGAGAGGAGAGCATCAAAGAGGCCTCAGTGTGTTGGGCCTGGCCAGAATCTCCCTCCCCATGGCTGGGAGGAGCAGACTCAGACATTTTCAGCAACCCACTTACAACAGACCCTCAAGCCCAAATCCAGGCCCTAAGCCCTTTAATTTTAGAATGTCACCTGAGAGACCTTGAGAGACTCCTGTGGGGGAGGGAGAGAGGGGGAGGAGAAGGGAGAGGGAGGGAGGGGGGACACAAAGCATTCTGAGTTTGGTGGTGATCACCATGGAGGTCCAGGGTGTTGTTCAGAAATCCCTGGTTTGTGTGAATTTAGCAAGCTCTCTGGAGACTCTGCCAGTGTCCCAGATGACGGTCCATATCTCCCAAGATTGGAACCTAGGAGAAAGGACTTTTGAGTCTCTGGCTTTATAGCACTGGGTGGAACCTTTTAAAAAATCTGCCCACTGGAAATGTCTTTGTGTCAGCAAGTACATCAGTCAGCCTGTAGCCTCCTGTTAGTCAGGGAGGCTTTGGGACACCGCCGTAATCTGGTTCCTGAAGGAAGGCCACATCACCTGGGGGTGAAGGCTGTTGCCACAGGCTCAGTCAAGTACCACAATGCAAGTGGTGCTGCCTAGAAAGAAGCTGTGTTGTGCACACCGGGATGGTGGCCATCCTTCTTCTAGAACAATCTGTGGCCAAGCAGGTTTTCATCCCAGCTGTCTACTTCAGGGTTCAGAACCACAGTGAGAGAGTCCTGGCCCTCTCTGTCTTAGTTAGGGTTTCTATTGCTGCGATAAAACACCATGACCAAAAAATCAAGGTGGAGAGGAACTCTCCCCAGCTTCAGTGTATACTTCCCCAGCACTGAAAGAAGTCAGGACTGGACTCAAATAGGACAGGAACCTGGAGGCAGGAGCTGCAGCAGAGGCCATGGAGGGGTACTGTTTACTGGCTTGCTCATCATGGCTTACTCATCCTGCTTTAAAAAAAAAAAAGACCCCAGGACCACCAGCCCATCGATAGAACCACTCACAATCGGCAGGGACCTTTCCCATCAATCATTAATTGAAAAAACAAAAACAAAAACCATGCCCTATAGCCTAATGTTATGGAGGCATTTTCTCAGTTGAGGTTCCCTCCTCTCAGATAACTCTAGCTTGTGTCAAATTGACATAAAACCAGCCAGCACACCTTCCAAAGGAGATGCTGCAGAGGGAAGGCTATGACTGGGAAATTTAAATTGAATTTAAACCTTGTAAGTCTCTGTATATACACCTATCATAAAAACAAAAACAAAACAAAATGTGGAAAGCTGTCTCAGTCACTGTTCTATTGCTGTGAAGGGACACCATGACCATGGCAACTCTTATAAGACAAAGCATTTAGTTGGGGCTGGCTTATGGTTTCAGAGAGTCAGTCCATTATAGTCATGATGGGAAGCACGGTGTCATATAGGTAGACATGGTGCTGAAGAAGGAGCTGAGAGTTCTACATCTGGATCTCCAGGCAGCAGGAAGAGAGCGAGACAGTAGACCTGGCTTGGACTTCTGAAACCCAAAGCCCACCTCCTCCGTGACACACTTCCTCCAACAAGGCCACACCTTTAATCCCTCGAGTAGCACCACTTCCTAATGACCAACCACTCAAATACTCTGAGCCTATTGGGGCCATTTCTATGCAAACCGCCACCAAAGCTGGGATGGTAACAAGCATTTGGGTGGGTTAACTCACTTGACCCTCACAACACTTCTCCACGGTGGAAACTTGCATCAGTGCCTAGGTATGCATCAGCAAGGCCCTCAGGGACTTGCCAGTGTGGTCCAGCTGAAGGCAGAGCTCCAGCAGGCCTCTGGCTAAAGGCTAGTCACTTTGAGGAAGAGAAAAGAGGCAAGGATTGAAGACCCATGCATAGCAGGTAAAACACACGCACAGAGAGTGGTCGTGTCATATCAGGCAATGAAGTTTGCAAATGCCAGAATCCCACTTGCCTAGTTCTTGTTCACATCCACTCCCATCACCCTCAAGATCCCCCAGAACAGTGGTGTTCAGCACATAGGGAGTGTTTGGAACAGCAAGCAGGCGGGTCGAAAGAGAGGCCCATGGACCAGGACTCAGAGGCAAATTGAGGGAACTAGGGCAGACTTCAGAGTCTGAACACAAGAGTTCAAACCTCACCTTTGTCATTGTTCTGTGGTTGGACTTTGGGAAACTGTCTACTTCTCTGGACTGTGGCTTCCCTCTGTGTAAGGTAACATATATATGACTATCACATAGAGGGCTGCTGAGGTGATGTAAATGATTTAAAGATGCACTAGGTGCTCACATGCCATGGTGCTTGTATGCAAGTCAAAAGCCAAGTTTTCGTCGTTTGTCCTCTCCTTCCACCTAGCGAATTTTGAGGTCAAGTTCAGGTTATCATGGCTTGGTGTGTCAGGTTTCTTTAGTCACCAAATAGTCTCCCTAACCTAAGTAAATATATGTTACGTTAAAGGATGCACAGGGGTCAAAAGATCACTTATATTTCAAAGAGAAATTGAGGTACAGGGGTGTATTTTCACAAGACACGAGTACGACTGAGCAATGAGTAATAACTGAAGAATTCTCACCAAAGGATCTTAGTGAAATAAGCCAAAAGAGCTGGAGAAAAAGGAAGGCACATCTGGTCTCTGCTGCCTCCTAGTGGGCACCACTCAGATTTCAAATCGATTCCTCAATAGGAAGACTCTCGACAGCAAAGGATTTTCCAAGAGCTCTCTTGTTTTTCAGGACCATACAGAGGAGAGAATATAAGTTTTTACATTATTGAACAGGAGCCTTTTTTTCTTTTTCTTTCTTTCTTTTTTTTTAAATGGAGATTTCAAAATGGCCTTGACCTCACACTCTCAAGTGCATGAAAGGTGTGCTCCACCATCTCTGATTGATGGGAGTCTTGAGAAGGAGGCGGGGCACTCACTGCCTGTTACATCATGGGCAAGTCCCTTTCTGCCTCAGCTCACTACTGTGTAAATAAGCGACATTTTACCTGCAGGATTGTTGTGACCATGCACATAATCTCTAAAGCCTAGGCTATGCTTGCTGCTGTGCACAGCTCTACAACGGAAACGGAACTTCTGGAAAGCCAACCCAACATTCCCAGTTCTTCAGGGCTTTTTCCTCTCTTTAAGAGAAAACCACAGTCTGATAATATGAAGATGATAAAACCAGGTTTTAATCAGGATCTCTTGCAACTGAAGAGCGATCTGAACACAGCATGAGCAGTTGGGATTTATAGCTGAGGCAGCGTAGAGTCGGTGGATGAAGATAGCAGATAAACCAGGGGTGATGGCGTCCTGGCCAAACTGGCTTACCGGGTCCTCGCTAAAACATCATGTCAGGAGTGGCAAGGAGTGGAAACATCAGATATGCTACCGTTCTTGTTTCTCTTCACTGTGACAGAATGCAGGACGTAAAAACAAAACAGTTCAAGCAGTTTGTCTTCCTCACAGCTTCAATCCCTTCTTGCTTGGTCCCATGCCTGGCAGTGTAAGCATGTGGAGGAGGCTGTACGTAGAAATGGAATCAGAGGGGAGGGGGTTGGGGACCAGAGATAGCCTTCAAAGGCACGCCTCCGAGTTAACTTCCTCCAACTGGGTCCCAAATACATTCCAAGTATTTCCAAAATGGCGCTACCAGCTGGGGCCTGTGCATCGACACATAACCCGAGAGACATTTCATATTTGAACCATAATCTATGTGAAGTCTGATATCTAGGGTAGGGGATTCTAGAACTGACTTAACAGGATTCTTGCCAAACTGGGTGATACAAGTTTGCCATAAATGAATGCTAAGGGCTGGGGCCTAGTGGGCTTGAAGGAGCCTGACTGAAGTTTGATCAAGGAGGAGAATTCCTTCAGATTCCATCTGAAAGGATTCAAATCTTCCAAACCTTCCAGACTCCTCATGGGGTCCTATTTTACCATCAGATCTCACAGTCAAGAGCTGATGCCCACGTACAAGAAGGACTATGCACATTGCATCATGTCAGAGATAAGAAAAGCCTCCTGTGAAGTGACTCTTGGGTATTCCGAACTTTTGGGCTAATATCCACTTATCAGTGAGTACATACCATGTTTGTTCTTTTGTGACTGAGTTACCTCACTCAGGATGATATTTTCAAGTTCCATCCATTTGCCTGAGAATTTCATGAAGTCATTGTTTTAATAGCTGAGTAGTATTCCATTGTGTAAATGTACCACATTTTCTGTATCCATTCCTCTGTTGAAGGACATCTGGGTTGTTTCCAGTTTCTGGCTATTATAAATATGGCTGCTATGAACATAGTGGAGCATGTGTCTTTGTTACATGTTGGAGCATCTTCTGGGTATATGGCTAGGAGTGGAATAGCTGGGTCCTCAGGTAGTATTATGTTCATTTTTCTGAGGATCTGCCAAACTGATTTCCAGAGAGGTTGTATCAGCTTGCATTCCCACCAGCAATGGAGGAGTGTTCCTCTTTCTCCACATCCTTGCCAAAATCTGCTGTCACCTGAGTTTTTGATCTTAGCCATTCTGACTGGTGTGAGGTGGAATCTCAGGGTTGTTTTGATTTGCATTTCCCTGATGACTAAGGATGTTGAACATTTCTTTAGGTGCTTCTCAGCCATTCGCGTTTCCTCAGTTGAGAATTCTCTCTTTAGCTCTCTTCCCCATTTTTTGATAGGGTTATTTGGATCTCTGGAGTCTAGCTTCCTGAGTTCTTTGTATATATTGGATATTAGCCCTCTATGGGATGTAGGATTGGTAAAGATATTTTCCCAATCTGTAGGTTGCCGTTTTGTCCTATTTACAGTGTCCTTTGCCTTACAGAAGTAAGGTCCCAGATGGAGGAGTTGGAGAAGGGACTGAAGGAACTGAGGGAGTTGGCAGCCCCGTGGCTGGAGCAACAGTGTCCACTGGCCTGACCTCCCAATGCTCCCAGGGACTGGATCACCAACCAAAGAATACACATGGAGGGACCCATGGTGCTGGCCACATATGTGGCAGAGGAGGGTCTTGTTATCCATCAGGGGGAGGAGAGGCCCTTGGGCCTGAGGGTGTTAGATACCCCAATATTAGGAGAATGCCAAGGAGGGAAGACAAGAGTGGGTGGGTGGGTGGGTGAATACCCCCATAGAGGCAGGGGGAGGGGGAGGGAATAGGGAGGTTCCAAAGGGGAGATCTGGAAAGAGGGAAACATTTGAAATGTAAATAATGTATCAAATAAATAAATAAATAAGTAAGAAAACTTGGAAGAAAGAAAGAAAGGAAGGAAGAAAGAAAGAAAGAAAAAAAGAAAGAAAGAAAGAAAAGACCCCTGCCTCCTGCAAAACTCCAGTCAGAAGCCAACCATGGTGATCCACACCTATAATCCCAGCATTTGGGAGGCTGAGGCCAGGGGATTTCAAGTTCAAACCTAGCCTGGATTACACAGCAATAACTAGTCTTAAAAACAAAATCAAACTTCAATCATAAGCCAGTTTAACAGGAATCCCTTTTTCCTTGATAATCAAATTCCTCTTAACCATTGCCACTCAGACCTGTACACTCTGCCCTTGGTTATAAATCTCCAGCCGTCTTCACTGCATTCTCAATTGATCCCTCTCTTGGGTGCTCTCTCTCTCTCTCTCTCTCTCTCTCTCTCTCTCTCTCACACACACACACACACACACACACACACACACACAGACACACACATTTCTTTTCTTTTTTGGAGACAGATCTCAGATTTCATGTACTGTCATCTGGCTTTGAAATCTCTGTGCAGCTGAGGATGACCTTAGACTTCTGATCTTTCTGTCTCTACTTCCTACTTGCTAGGATTATGGGCATGTGACACCACCCCTGTTCTGTGGTGCTGGGACTCAAACCCAGAGCTTTGTGCATGCTAGTTACTTTTTTGTTGCTACAATAAAACGGCATGAGAAGGGCAATGTACAGAAGAAAGAATTTATTTGGCTTACAGTTCCAATGGGATAATAGTCCGTGCTGATTGAAAGGAGCAGGGAGCAGGGAGCTGGAGCAACAGCAAAGAGTTCACATCATGAACCACAAACAGGAAGCAGAGAGAGTGCACTGGAAATGCTGTATGGCTTTTGAAACCTCAGAGCCTGATTCCAGTGATGGGCTTCCTCCAGGAAGGCCACATTTCCTAAACCTACCCAGTGCCACCAACTGGGGACCAAGTATTCAAACGCGCAAATATAAGGAAATCCCATTCAGATCACTGTAACTTTAACTTTTTCAGGACTTATTTTTAATGATGGTTCTTAAACGCTTTAACCTCCCTTTCAGCCCACAACCCACCAGAGGTAGTGGGAAAGAAAGAACGGGGGAAATGGGGGGAGCAGACCTGTTTAGAAAGGGTTCTTTGGAGCAACTCCCATCTTCGTTATTTGGAAATCAGTATTTCAGTTCACAGGTCAACAGCAGCAGCTGGATCTACTCGAAAACACTTTATGGATACACCAGCAGTCCAGGTCGGTAGAGTTGGGACAGCAAACACGAATCAGCAGCGGTGGCATTACCTAGCAAAGACAGCCAAGCCTCAGCCTTGGCTCAAGTCAGCAGGAGGGACCAGGGAGTAACGCCAGGAAAAGTTCTTGGCTCAGCAGAGCGAAGATCAGTGAAGACTTGAGACCAACAAGAGGATAAGTAAGCCTAGTCAGCTGCCATCGCTGTCTGTAGAGTCCTTTTAAACTCCCTTCAATACTACTAGTTCTCCACAGGTCTTGCCTCAGTACTGAGTCTGTCTCAGCTGACATCACTGCCAATCAGCCTGAGTCTGAGGAAGCAGCAAGAAACTGCAGCACACCACCAGAAGCTTTTTGGTGCATTTTTTTCTATGGAGTCCCGACAAATGCAGCTCAACTACTCAAGATAAGGCGGACCAATACAAGAGTGTTGTTAGCAAAGACTCCTCAGCATGTGTCCTTTCACTGCTTGCTTTAGCAGAGCATCCTCCCTCCTGCGTCTGCTTCAGTTCATCCATGAGTCCGCCTTAGCCTTTCACCTGTGTCCACTTTAGCTAAACGTTCCTTCACACATTTACCCCAGCAAACACCAACTGACTTTCCAAAGAACCCTTGAGTTTCCACTTCAGGTCATACTAGGCAAGTACTCTGTGGATTCATGCAAATGTCCATCCTACTTCCTTGCCATTATTTTTACATGTATTTGGGGTGTGTGTGTCCCCATCCCTTGGGCATCAGAGGACAGCTTGCAGGAATTATTCTTCCTTTCCACTATGTGGGTTCCAGGGAGCACACTCAGGTTGTCAGGCTCAGTAGCAGGTATCTCTAGCAGCTGATCCATTTTACTGATTCTTCCCTTGACATTTTCAACAATGTTTTTCATTATAACAAGAGACCACCAAAGTTAAGAAGCAGAAGGGTAAATTATTAGCTAGGAGAGGTGGCACGCTCTTTTAATCCCAGCACTCTAGAGGTTAAGGCAAGTGAATCTCCATCAGAAGTCTTTTGGTGCATTTCTCTCTATGGAGTCCCAACAAATGGAGCTCGACTATGCAATGTAAGGTGGACTGATATATGTGTGTTGCTGGCAAAGAGTTCTGGGTCAGCCTGGTTTACAAAGTAAGTTCCAGGTCAGCCAATGCTAATACCCTGCCTCAAAAACAAAAATACAGATGCATTGAGCCAATGCTCACTACATAATGAGATCCTGCCTCAAAAGCAAACAAACAAAAATAAAAAACACCCCCCCCATGAAATGTGAGAGAAAGAAGGAAGGAAGGAAAAAAAGAAAAGTATTTCATAGGAAAAACTGGTTTTTAAAATTACAAATTTTGTTTTGTTTTGAGACAGGGTTTCTCTGTGTAACAGCTCTGAGTGTCCTGCCCACCTCTGTCTCTAGAGCACTGAGATTAAAGGTGTGCACCACCACGCCCAACTGTAAATATTTTTATTGCATTTATTTACTGTGTATGGTGAAGGGAGGATGTGCATGGATCATGGCAGGCATGTGAAAACAGAGGACGGCGGGCAAGAGTCAGTTCTTTCTTCCCATCAGGTGGGTTCTAGGTGGTTTGGTTGGCAGCGACAAAGTGGGCAGGAAATTCACTCACTGAGGCTTACAAATGAAGGTAAATTAACATTGTTGCCTGGCCCACAAGTGATCAATAACAATATGTACTTTTTTGGTTTTGGTGAGTTGACAATATGGCCTGACCCTCCTGGGCACCTGGACTTATGGGTCTGCTCTGTAGAAATCAGAAATGCAGAAACTTCTCCAAACTTGCCCTTGTGGATCTTGAAGTCTTAGAACACAACCCAGGCCAGTCTAGAAGCCTGCCCGACAAAAGTCTCTGGGCCTTCCATCTAGCTGTCCAAAACTGAGCTATTGAATCAGAGGAGGAACTGGCTTGCCAACCCAATGTAAGGACACCCCAGGGATCAGGTGTTCATCTCTGGTCTCCATGACCATCCAGCAAGTGGGTAGGCTGGCAGGATGGCTGGAACCTTGGGCTGCAGCAGATGTTCCAAAAAGAGATAGACAACAGAATGCTTTGGGTTATCAACCAGAGAAGACTACTTAGATCTGAGTCTAAGACAACAGGAGCCTTTTTTGGGGGGGGGGGGGGCTCGAGACAGGGTTTCTCTGTGTAGCTCTGGCTGTCCTGGAACTCACTCTGTAGACCAGGCTGGCCTCGAACTCAGAAATCCACCTGCCTCTGCCTCCCAAGTGCTGGAATTAAAGGCATGCACCACCACTGCCCAGCTGACAACAGGAAGTCTTTATTAGTCTACCAGTATCTACCCTGGGTGTTCAGAATCCCAGTGTAGCTCTAAGTCTTTCTCAGGGTGAGTTGTTGTTGTTGTTGTTGTTTTTAACAATAGACCTTTTATCAAGCTTATAAATTTAAACAAATAATCTGAAGAGTTTTACCCAGTGAGATACAATTTAGTATGTACAAAAAAATAGAAGGGAGAAGGGCTGGGAAGGCAAGGTTGCAGTCCCTGGATTGTTGGTGGCTGAAACCCAGAGGGACTCTAAGCAAACCTCACCTTCTCACAAGATGTATGGAGCTGAGGATGCAGACAGGGTTCTCAGAGACTACAACAATGCTGGCTTCGTGAGATGGAACCAAAGGCTGAAGCAGGACAAGGTATCTGACCATTATCACAGTCAAAGAAGCTAGGCCTCAGGGTGAATGTTTACACAAAAAACGATATCCTGGGTTGACATACTTCAGTTAACAAGAATAGTTAGCCAGAAACAGAACGACAGAAGCAAGGTTAGTCCATTTAGATACTTTCTCAGAACCATGGACTTTGATGGATTAGGTGTTTGTTTTCCTTTTGGCAGGTGATATTGTCTACGTGCTGAGTTTTACAGCTTGAATGGTACTTTCTTCAAAGAGTGAGGTGTGCTAAGGTCTGGGGTCCTGTTACAGAGATAGTACTGATCTGACTCAAGTGCTTCTGCAGAGTCTTCCCCAGAGTCACATCTGGCCCTATTCTCTCCATGATGTCATCTGTAAAATCCTAAGTGAAATTATGGTATAGTACAAGGACAGAGATGCTATAGCCACTAGGCTGCTGAGCATAAAGCCTAGGCAGGGAGATGAAAACAGAGGACAAATGAAACTCTATTTCTTCTATGATGCTGTTGGACCCGAAGGTCGCGACTACCGGTAGATCCCCCTCACAAAGACCCGGATTTCAAGAGCAATGCAATCAGCAACAGGTTTATTATTTCCAATGCATTGGGGTCGTCCTGCACATGAGGCAGAGGTGACCCCGAATGCTCAAAGCTCACACCTTTTATACATTCTTGAGGCAGATTCTGGTCACAGCCTGAGTTGGCCAGTTGGCCTTATCTCTGGGGGGGGGGGGGGGGAGCCCATCCCACAGGAAATATCTGCTAGCTAGGTGGCCTTATCTCCGGAGAGGGGAGGAAAAGCATGTCTTTCAATGACATCAATCTGAAAATAATGATCAGAGATAATGCCCCCCCCCCAATCTTTATCAAGTGAGAAAGATGTCTTGGAAGAGGAATTCCTTGTTTTATTTTGAGGTGGAATGATATGGATTCCAGAACTGACTTGAACCCCCTCTGTTGCTGGGAATGACTTTGATTTGCTGGTTTTTCTGCCTTCATCTCCAAAGTGCTGGATTACAGCTGTTCACTATCATACTCGGAGTCTTCGATCACCTGTCCTTATCTTGTGTGTGATGGCATGCATACACACAAACACACACACACACACAGAGACACACACACATACACACACACCAACTCACAGACACATACACAGACACACACACAAACACACATAGACAGACACACACATACACACAGAGTACCATAATATGCAGAGGTCAACAACCACTTTAGAGGAGCTGGTCCTGTCTTTCCACTGTGGGAACCAGGGATGAAACTCAGTTTTGTTTGTTTGTTTGTTTGTAAGGTTGGTTATTTGGTTTGATTTGTTGTTTTCCAGGTTTTCACCAAACACATTCACCTGTTGAGACATCAACTCAGCCTAAGTTGTTCTTTTATATAGCTTTTCACTGTTGCTGTGACTTTACTTATTTATTTATTTATTTGAGTTCAGGCTAGGCTTGAACTTGCAGTGATCCTCCCTTCTCAGGCAGTCAGTACCAGCAAGAGCTAATAACCCACTCTGTGATATTATCCTAGAAAAAAATCAAGGTTTCAGATGGGTGTGGTCCAGACACATAACAAAACCTTGTTTCAAAAACAAACAAACCAAAACAAACGAAATCAAGATTTCGATTGTTATTCTAAAAAAACCTGGAATTCAGAGACTGTGAAGTTTTATCTCAAGAAATCGCAAGAACCATTTTGGTCTTCCAGGAAATCCAACATGTCTTCCTCCTTGAGGCCAAGCTCTCCAGCTCCATTAACCATTACAGCTACAGGAAGCAGGCACCACTGCTCACTGCAGCCATTTGTTACACTGACCTACTTAGAAGAGGTGATTTTTTTTTTTTAAAAAAAAAGTTTTGTGGGTAAAAATTTTGTAACTTGAAATTTTCTCCATTTTTCCTTCTGTTTAAAACTATATGAAGCCAGGTGTGGTAGTACACACCTTTAATCCCAGCACACTGAAGGTCTGGTCTACTACATAGAGCCTTCCAGGCCAGACAGGTCTATGTAGTGAGACCCTGTCTCTATATATATACACAGAGAGAGGGGGAAGGGAGGGAGGGAGAGGGGGAGAGAGAGAGAGAGAGAAGGAAGGAAGGAAGGAAGGAAGGAAGAAAGAAAGAACACAGTGCTCTCGAAGAGTCCTGGCATTGGCTTCCTAGCACCCAAGCTTACAATTGCCTTTAACTCCAGCTCTGAGTCTTCTTCTGGACTCTAGGGGATAGGCATACAAATGCACATATACATATAACTTTAAAATATAATAATAATAATCCTTTAAAACTTTATCAAATAGCCGGGCAGTGGTGGCGCACACCTTTAATCCCAGCGCTTGGGAGGCAGAGGCAGGCAGATTTCTGAGTTCGAGGCCAGCCTGGTCTACTGAGTGAGTTCCAGGACAGCCAGGGATACACAGAGAAACCCTGTCTCAACCCCCCCCCCCCCAAAAAAAAAGAAGAGTATTTCACCCTGTCTCGAAGGAAAAAAAAAACTTCATCAAATGGGGCTGGAGAGATAACTCAGCAGTTAAGAACACTGACTCTTCTTCCAGAGGTCCTGAGTTCAATTCCCAGCAACCACATGGTGGCTCACAACCATCTGTAATGAGATCTGATGCCCTCTTCTGGTGTGTCTGGAGACAGCTACAGTGTACTCACATATAATAAATACATAATTTTTTAAAAATCTGTTTAACAAGCTTCAGGTTAAACTAGCAGATTAGCCCCACCCACAACACTGTATCTTACAGCCTCACTATTACTGGTTGTGCTGATCTGTTTATGTCATCTTAACACCTAAGAAAGGAACCTTGATTAAGAAAATGTCTCCAAGAGGTC
Organism: Rhynchomys soricoides; assembly: GCA_019843965.1. Taxonomy (NCBI): domain Eukaryota; kingdom Metazoa; phylum Chordata; class Mammalia; order Rodentia; family Muridae; genus Rhynchomys; species Rhynchomys soricoides. The sequence continues at coordinate 2,003,095 of JADRCH010000182.1, read as the reverse complement.
TGGGAGTGAGAATGGAAATCCGTGCAGGGCATCTCTGGGACCAGCTGGAGGCCTGGGACTAGGAGAATACACTGAGTCTGTGGGGGTGATCCTAGCTGAGATTCCTACCAGAGGGGAATATAGATAGTGAAGTGGCCAATCCCTATACCCAGGCAGGACTTCCAGAGGAGAGAGGGGCACATCAATCCACCCACAAAACCTTCAACCCAAAATTTTTCTTACCTACAAGATGTGGAGGGATAATGATGGAGCAGAGACTGAGGGAACAGCCAACCAAGGACTGTCTCAACTTAAGACCCACCCCATGTGAGAGA
>JADRCH010000182.1:1992548-2002771 GCA_019843965.1 Rhynchomys soricoides | reverse complement strand
CAAGGACTGTCTCAACTTAAGACCCACCCCATGTGAGAGAGCCAACCCCTGACACTGTAAATGATACTCTGCTATGCTTGAAGACAGGAACCTAGCATAACTGTCTCCTGAGAGACTTCATCCAGCAGCAGATGGAGGCAGATGCAGAGACCCACAGCCAGACATCAGGCAGAGCTCTGGGCATCTTGTGGAAGAGGCAGGGATAGGAGTGAGCAAGCCCCACAGAGGGGTAAAGGACACCACGAGAAGACCCACAGAGTCAACTAACCTGGGACAATAGGGGTTCACAGGGTCTGAGCTACCAACCAAAGAGCATGAAGGAGTTAGATCTAGACCCCTACACATTTGTAGCAAATGTGCAGCTTGGTCTTCATGTGGATCCCCTAACAAATGGAGAAGGCGGGGGGGGGGGGTGTCTCTCAGTCTCTGTTCCCTGTCATTGGATCCCTTTCCTCCTACCTGGACTGCTTGGTGGGGCCTCAGTGGGAGAGGGGTTGCTTAGTCCTGTTGGGACTAGATATCCCATGGTGGGTTGATACCTATGGAGGAGGAGGCTCCCTTCTCTAAGAAGGGGAGGGGCAACGGGGGAGAAGGGATTTGGAAGAGATGGACTGGGAAGGGGGGGCTATGATCGAGATATAAAGTTAATAAAAAATTTATTAGAAAAAAAACCCACCTCCATTGGATCCATCTGTAGGGCATTTTCTTAACTAGTTATTGATGCAGGAGGGCCCAGCCCTGCCCACTGTGGGTGGGGCCACCCCAGGCTGGTAGTCCTGGGTTCTCTAAGAAAGCAGCCTGAGTAAGACACAGGGAGCAAGCCAGTAAGCAGCACCCCTCCACGGCCTGTGCATCAGCTCCTCCTCCAGGTTCCTGCCCTGACTTCCTTCAGTGGTGGACTATGATGTGGAAGTGTAAGCCATACAAACCCTTTCCTCCCTAACTTGCTTCTGGTCATATTTCATCACAGCAACAGAAACCCCAAGACACTGCTCTTTATTAAAATGTTGATTTTTCTCATCAAAATCTTTTTAATGTTAATTTTAAAACTTCTGTACTAAATTTTTATTTCGATTACTGAATATGTGACAACCTTAGGTTGTGGCAAGTACTTTATTTCCCATACCTCAGTCTTGACATCAACACATGCACACACACACACACACACACACACACACACACTTTTTTTCTCCATGTGAATGTCCATGTGTGTTTAAGTCAGAAGTGCCACCTTCAGGAATACTGTCTACCAATTTGCCTTGGAGATAGGGTCCCTCATTGGCTGGAGGCTCACAACCAATTAGTCTACACTGGTTAGGCAAGGAGCCTCAAGGAGTATCCCAGCTCTGCCTCCCCAACGATGGGATTACAAGTATATTCCTTCACACCTGGCATTTTCAAGGTTTTAGGGAACAAACTCAGGTCCTTGTGCTTGCAATTACTTTGCCAACTGAGACACACACACACACCCCACCCCCACCTCACCCCCCGCACCCCCAAGAGCCACACAATCTGAGGCCTTTCCTTTTGCAGGGTGTGGGAGTGAAAATGGTTTCTGGAAAGACAGATAAGCAAAGCAGAAAACATGCATCTTTTCCCAACAAAGTCTTAAGTTCAGGCTGCTTCTCCCCAGCCTGGGACGAAGACCCCAGTCTAGACTACTTCCTGAAAGCACAGGAGGCCAAGGCCACCTGCCAAACCAGGCCAAGCTCAATATCCTCTAAACCTTTCTCTTCTCACTGTTCAGGGTTTTTTTGTTTGTTTTTCTTTTTTCTTTTCTTTTCTTTCTTTCTTTGTTTTTTTGGGTTTTGTTTGTTTGTTTTTTGGTTTTTCGAGACAGGGTTTCTCTGTGTAGCCCTGGATGTCCTGGAACTCACTCTGTAGACCAGGCTGGCCTTGAACTCAGAAATCCACCTGCCTCTGCCTACTGAGGACTGGGATTAAAGGCGTGTGCCACCACTGCCCAGCCTCTGTGGAGTTCTGAACTCCCACCTTCTTTCTACCTCCAATCTGCCTCACCATAGCCCCAGGAGCACTGATTCAAGCAACCATAGATTAAAAACTGTGAGGCAGCAGTAACCTCCCTTTAAACCGGTTTCCTCTGGCATTTTGCCTCAGCATTAAAATGCTAACAAGTGTATGTTCTACGGAGAGTTTTTGGGGCCAACTTCTAGAAACTTGGCAGGAATTTGACTTTGGGCTAGGACAGGGAAGTAGGCTCAGATAAGAATATTTACATTTGGGCTAAACTTGGTCATCCTGATAAAACCCTAGAAACAGTAATCACAGGACTTTATTATTATTATTTGTTTATTATTATTTGATTATTGCCTTGTTTGTTCCTTGACCTAGAACTGACTTTATTTGCATGTACTTAAAATGGTTTAAAAGCAGCCTGGGAAAAAATAAACCTGCTTCAGCCTCAGCACTGGCTGGAGTCATGTTAGAGTTTTGTCTAATTGTCTTTTTCTTTTCAATCCACTCTCTCCCTTGAGACCTGGTTGACTGACTGAGCTGGCTTGGTTAATGTTCACCTTGACAAGTGGCTAACCCATTCACACAAAACCAATAAACACTAAAAACTACAACAGAGCTGTCTTAAACCAGAGAGCTCAAGGATGAAGAAAGTCGTAAAACATACTTATCTAACAAGGCTGACACATCTTGTAGTTGATAGTCTAAAGATGTTATACAAACTTCTTAAGACCACTAGACAGACAAGAAAAATTCACTGAAAATGTGGCTTATGAACTTGCAGACTGGCAAGGCTTTGTGTCCTTAGGTTTGGTTGAAAGGCCAGTGGTGGAAACACTGTAGTCCAACTCCCTGATGCCTGTGCAGGTGACACTCACAACCTTAAGAGCAACCTTGGGTGCTCCTGCAGAGGACCCCGACTCAATTTCCAACATCCAACATGATAGTTCACAACTATTTATAACTCTGGTTCTAGGGCAGGGGTTCTCAACCTTCCCACTCCTGTGACCCTTTAACACAGTTCCTCATGTTGTGGTGACCCCTCAACCATAACATTATATCCACTGCGACCTCATAACTGTAATTTTGCCACTGTTATGAACTGTAATGTAAATAGCTGTGTTTGGGGATGATCTTAGACACTTGTGAAAGTCATTCAAACCATCCAAAGGGGGAGTGACCTATATTGAGAACCACAGTTCTAGGGGGAATCTGATGCCTTCTGGCCTCATTTGGCACTGCAGACACATATCCAGGCAAAACACTCATACACACAGAATAAAGATAAATCTTTTTTTTCTTCTAAAGAGGCTTTGTTTTTAAATTGTTCAAAATGCCACCTGTGATGGCCAAGGCTGGCAAGGATCAAAGATGTACTGTTGGAAAGCCTCAAATGACAACCATTAGGAACAGCTATTGAGTAATATATAGCAAATGTTAAATTTTAACTATTATACTGTAAACAACTTACCCTTCAAATGTAAAAAGTTCACCAAAATATTGTTTATGAAAATGTCTAGAGGGGCCGACTTCTTTTAATCTCAGTACTCAGGAGACAGAGGCAGGTGGCTCTCCAGTGTGGCCAGCCTGGTCTTCATAGGTCAAAAGAAAAACCAACATGGAGAGGTTGGCCTAGGTCATTGGTTATTTCTGTTATTGTTAGAGGTAGTGATTTGCTTATTTCATCTCATTTTGAGTGCCTCGTGTAATACAATCTGATCCGAAACTTCTGATCTTGCTTCTGTATCCTTAGTGTTGGGCTTACAGGTAAATTCAGGTGATAAAGCACTTTTAGGAATATATAATTTTTTTGAGGGGGGGTTACCTTGGAGCATCTTTCAGAAACTTCAGCAGACCCATCCCAAAGACTTAACACAGCCCCCCTCCCACCTTTTAGATGTCCTTTGAAATTCCCTAGGAAATTCAGAGATGGGGCTTGCATGGGGTCTGTTCAGAAACACTAATAACTGACTCAATGCCAGGACCAATTTCCAGTATAGGATATTCTTGGAGCACTGAGGTGGCTCCCTCCATGGCCAGATGGCTGGCCAAGGAGCAGATTGTCCTTGCTTGAAAGAGAAGTAAAAGCCAGTGGTCCCAGGGGACACTGGATTGAAGCAGTTGTGCTGTCCAGATGCCCTTGCAGTTGCTATAACAGAGGCCAGTCTCCTGAGAACACGAAAACACAGTGCAATGATGGTAGTGTTAGCCTGAATCTTTCCTGCAGGTAATTTTATGTAGGAGGCTGAGAGCACTTCTCTTAAGAAAAGATGGTACACCAAGAATTGTGACTAGTTCCTTTTGCATTTAGTCCCTTTTGTTTTGTGGGGTTTCTTTGGGGGAGAGGGCAGGGAGAGTGAATTTCAGATGTAGCTGAGGCTACCCTGAAACTATGTAGGCTGGCCTGGCTGGCTGTAAACCCGTGATCCTCCCACCTCTCCTTCCCAAACACTGGGATTACAGGCACGCAGCACCACACCTGCTTTTCCTCCCTGGTACCCACTACAAGGAATCTGTAGGTTGGGTACAAATTACTTCAATATACTTTAGTTCTACTTGATTTGACTCATAAAGCAGCAGTAGGCCTCCTGGCTTCTTGGGCTTTAGAAACTTGAACCCAAGAATATGAAGGAATGTGAGAATCCTAGGCAGTTTAGGTACCGTTAAAAATCAGGGGAGATAATTAGATTCATCTGGATTTCAAACCCTTGATTTGCAATAAAAGGAGTCTTAACGTTTCTTGTAGCAAGTAAGTGTTAGGAGAGGAAAATCTGTTCGTCACAGCTCAGAATACACAGCCAGAAATCAGAAACAGCAGGAAGCATGAACTGAAGCTGGTTCAAGCCTCCCTGCCTGTAAACCTGAGAGACTAAAAGCCTGAGCCTCTTTGTCTGTCAGTCAGTATTATGCAGAACCTCTCAGGCACTCAAAACTCCAACAGCCCCCTAGAGTCTTCACTCCCCAGCCCAGACTCCTCAGCGGCCTCGTCTTCTCCTTCTAGCCCCAGGGTCTTTGCAAAGGGAATGTCCTCTGACCCTCCTAACAAGGCAGCGATTCTGCCCATTCAGGTCCTTGCATTCCACATTTCTTCCACTCTCCCCACATTACTGTTTAACACTGCAGGTCATTTGTCATTCCTGCCATGTCTGCATTGTCCTTGGCACCCACTAGTGCCAACTACATCACAGATGATGCATGAACTGTGGTGAAGTGGCTGCACACCACACTGAAAGCTATGACAGTCCTGTGTTGGCAACATGAAGGCTTCCAGAAGGAAACGGCAGCCATGAGACAAAAGCAGCATGGCCACAGACATGACAGTAGCCAATCAACTGCCCCATGTGAAAACAGAAAAACCCCAGGAACTGGGTTTGCTTCAGATTTCTGGGCCCACAGACACCAAAAAGATGGGTGCCCTGTCCCAGCTTCTTCTGGATTGGCAACATCCTCAAAAGGGGAGCAGCAGATCATCAAAAGTCACAATGTGTGAGGACCACACAGGACACCCTGAGCTGGGGAGGGAGGTGTGGCTCACTAAGACAAACATGAATGGAAACCAACCTGAGGACAGAATGTACCCATCACTGGAAGCCGGTTAAACGTACTTTATTTTTGAAAAACCAAAGATCAACAGTAAATTCACTGGGACAAAGTACTGGCAGCAGGGTAGGGCAATTCTTCACACTGTGACACTCTAACAGTGACACTTTGTAGCCGGGTATGTACTATTTTGAATTTAAAACCACTAAAGAATGTAAGTTCTTAAAAATGGCATCCTCATAGAAATATTCTTTTAGATAAGCTTCAACCTATGAACAGCAAGAACAGATGCGAACAGTAGTAGCACATCATGAGAGTACCATACTAAAGCACAAGTTTAGGCACTTTATCAAAGAAAACCACTTAGAAATACTGTAGATGAGGTCCACTCCTATGGAAGATTCTGCTGGTCCCTCCTCACCAACTTTTAGAGTTGTTGGGCTACAGAGCCTCAGCTGCAGCACCCTTCCTACCTCGAATGAGGCACAACAGTATTCATTCCCTGTATAGCTACAGAAGACTGGGAGACAAAGGATCCCCTGAATCGATGAGGATGCAAGCCATGTGAAATGACTCCTTAGAACTTCCGGATGGCACCGTCTTGTGAGTCTGCACGTTCTGCATGAGCTTGCTGTCCAGAGCCTGGCCATGCAGCACTGCTCATACGGCATGTTTATCTTCACTCACTGAACAATCAATGCCTGCATCAGTCAAGCCAAAGGTTCTCAAGGCTTGTCTGGCTTGAGCTTGTAACATAAACACAACAGGCCATGGGACCACAGCAGATCCACAGCAGATGCAGTGAAGAGGGAGTGGTGTCAAGGACTGACACATCTATCAAGTTTCCAAGTCAGGATGCCACAGTAAGCATGACTTACCAGTCCACTACCAATCACAAATCCTGCCTTCATATGTGAAGCCTTTTATACAGTAACTGTGATACTGACCAGATGGTCGCACACAGACCCTTTCTAGAGTATGTGAGAATGTCATCTGCTATGCAGTTTCCTGCACCCACCTGCCCCACCAGTCTGTAAGAGGCTATCTGATCCTGCCTACCCGGCGGGAAGCTTGCCACCTGCTAGAGGTCTTCTCTTCTGCTCCCTGCTCGGTTGTCTTCCTTGGAAGCCCGTGGTTTGGAATCGCCCTCCTTCTTTTTACCCTTCTCTGGCTTTGTTTTGTTTTTCTCTTGGCTTCCTCCTCCTTTGCCAGGGTACATCTGTCCCTCTAGAGTGACTTCAGCACACCTGTCTTGATTAATCAAAAAGTCCTTGATCTCCCAGGCGTAGCTCCCATCCCGGAGCATGAAGATAGCACGGTCTGAACCCACGATGAACCTAGACGGAGAAGCCATCAGTTAGCAATTTAAGTGAGGTGCCTGGGGTCAGAGCAGGCTGGGGTGCCTACATTTCAATTTCACTTAAATACAGAACACCACACTGTTCTGCCTTGGGCCAGGTGGCTCCTGACTTTAATGTTCACTGAGCTCTCAACAAGCATCCTGCTTAGAGCAAGCCGGAAACAAATACTTGATGATCTTAAAGCATACACAAATGACGCCGCAAAGAGATTCTAAAAGGCAAACTCCTTAGGGAGCTGCAAGGGACACAGGTGTGCTGCGGAGGAAATTCCCACTTTTATCTTTAACAATCTGAAATATTGCATCCATCAATGTTTTATGGTTTTCGTTTGTTTGTTTCCTGATAAATGGTCTCATATGGCCCAGGATGACTTCATGAGGATCATCTTGAACTTTAGATCCTCCTGACTTCATCTCCCAAATGCTGAGATTACAGGCATATGCCACTCACTGTGCCCTACCATTTGTTATGTTCTGAAGTCTCAAATTGGTTTTGTTGGACAAAAGGCTTTTGATGAGAAGGCTAAAAGCCACTGGCAAGGAGCAGGGCCTTCAAAACTCCTCCTCAAGGGCCCACAAAGATACCCTGGAAGCAGACAGAAAAACCCTAACCACCAAGGTTAGAATCAAGCAGCTCAGCATATCTCCATACATTAGTGCCCAGGAAGAAGAAAGCAACAGCATGGGGCTGAGTGACACATAAAAGCACGCCCAGAAGGCATGACGTAGTTCCTGAGCACGCCACATCTGTTCTCTCCAACAGGTATCACCAAGATATCTCATGAAGTTACAGAAAGCACGAAGTAGGCCTGTGTATTCTTAGCAAATCCTTCTGTTCTTTCTCATCACTCCGTACTCCCTCAGTTAAGATCTCTGAAGACTTGGAATTTTAGAACTATTGTTAAACAGAAAAAGTAGGCTCTAAAAAAGGAAACTCAGTTGGGTGCATAGGGAGGTGAGGTGGCAAGGATGGATAGTGGAGGGGTTATAGGCGGTGAATATGATCAAAACAGTACTGTAAAAAATATATATAAAGTAGAATCTTTCACATTTTAAGATTTCAAAATTTAGTATCATATGGTCTTTGAAAACAGACTTGTTCACATTAGTTATTAACCACCTGTTACAACCACGTGTCAACACAGCTACACCACGAACTGTGGAGCTGTGACTTATTCATCCTTCAAAGAGACTAAGCAATACAGTGTTTAGTATGATGAAGCAAAAGTTAAAGAGATAAAGACAAACCAAATTTCCAAGACAATAAAAGGTATTAAAACAAACATACTGATTTTGTCCAATAAACAAAACAATGTTTCAAGAAAAAAAATTAAATAAAAGAATTCATAGACAAGAAAGGTCCAAGGCCTTTGTGAAGACTACAAAAAAAAAGACACCCTGCTTCAGCCATAGAAAAATCCCCAGCACACATCCAGGTAAGGTGGCACAAAGCTGTAATCCAGTGCTAAAGAGGCAGAGGCAAGAGGATCTTTTTAAGTGTGAGGAGTGAGGCCAGCTGGATTAAACGGTCAGAGCTACAGTTAGAAACCCTATCTTTAAAAAAAAAAATCAAATGTAAACCCCAAATTCCCACAAAAATGACCTAGCATAGCTTGGGGGTCTTTACCTCTGAACATCATAGTTGGCGTTGAATAGGCTACCCTGCCATAGGCTGGTGATTTCCTCTGTCTCCTTCTCAGTCGGGTTCCCTGAGATGGTGACAAACATCATCAGAGTCTTCCCTTTCTTTGTCATTTTCAAGATGCTCTCAGGTTTGCCTGGGTCTAGCTTAGAGAAGTCGATAGGTGCCGAGGGTCTCTTGTGTTCTGGAAGGTCTCCTTCTTCTATGTCATCATCTTTCTGTCAGGAGAGAGGGAGCATTAACCTGTCATCAGAGATGCTCTCTGCACTTTGATGAGTGCAGAGGCTCTGCTCAGGATGTCAGAAGCAGAAACAGCACCAGATACAGGTATAATGGCTGAGGTCTGTACTCTCAGTGACTCCCAATGATCCCAAGGAGAAAGATGGAGAATTCAAATCCAATTTAGCAATTAGCAAGATATTACCTACAAAAGAGCTTGGGATATGGCTTAGTGGTAGAATACATGCCAAGCATGTGTGAGGCCTTGAGGTAAATCTCCAACACCATGAAGACAATTTCCTTTTTTAAAAATAACAGGTGACAGGCATAAAAGAAAGACCATTACACAATCCCATTTATTCAAGGTATCAAGAAAAGGTAAAACTAATGTGGAGTGACAGGACTTAGAACACTGATTGCTTCTGGGAGAATAAGGGATGGGTCTGACTGAGAAAGAACATGAAGGAACCTTCTGATGTGACGGTCTGCAATCCTAGGACTCACTCAGTTCTGTATTTCAATAAAGTGTAGGTTATCAGTGACAGAGTGCATTTCTAGCAACCCCAGGTCCTGGGTCCTTGCTCCCAGAAGATCAAAACAAACAAATTCCTCATGTTGCATCCTTAAAACCCACAATGCACTGCATGCAAATGTTCAACCCCAGGTGTCAGGCCTCTTCTATGTTGTGGTGTGTCCTAGCAATTCCGAAAACATCTTCTGTGAATTCTAGGAAAGAGCAAAGGTGTAACATGCTACAGCAGATTCCTCACTTGAGGGAAGATGCAAACACGGAAGCAGGAGAGAGCACCTTGTGGGTGCAGACTGGAATTATAGGCAGATTGATTTGACAGGTACTGGATGAGTGGATAGATGCAAACATTAAGACACAGGTTTCTTGAAGAAAAGCCTAATCACTGCATGGAAAACAAAAGTGAGGCCTTAAATATCTTTTTGCCTCAAAAAGAATTGCTCATATAACACGTCAGAATGACATGGACACCAACCTGAAGCAGATCAAGGGCCAAATCTGGAATAATATGAACATCAAAATAATAGTGAGGGTTTATAATTTCCCAAGTAAAGTCCATACTGACATAAAAAAAAAAAAAAGAATGTCAGTACAATATCAATAAACAGCTAATAAATAGAATAACTAATAAAATAACTAATAAGTGGAAAGAATGCAAGCAACAGACAAATAAAAATCCCCAAAGGAGCTGATAAGTTGGCTCGGTGGGCAAGCCGCTTGCCTTGGCACACATGATGACCTGAGTTTAATCCTCGGGGCCCACATGGTGGAAGAAATGACTACCCACACCTAATTGTTCGGACTTTCACATGCATGCTGAGGCACACACATAGGCACAAAGATCTCTCCTAGACCAAATTCACATGTTTGTGTGTATTAGATGCAAGGAATGTTAATCTGTCAGTCTCTGCTACCCAGCCCAGTCCCCACATCTCCCTAACACCCAGCCCAGTCCCCAC
>JADRCH010000182.1:1924690-1992538 GCA_019843965.1 Rhynchomys soricoides | reverse complement strand
TCCCCACATCTCCCTAACACCCAGCCCAGTCCCCACATCTCCCTAACTCTTCTAGTACACTCTCCTCTCCTGTCTAAGAGCAAACCTCCTCCCTGCAGCCTTCTGACGTCCCCAAACACTTCCTCTTTATAAGATCCAACCATTTTTGTTTCTGTTTACTATGGTTATTTCCTACCCACTTGTTCTGACAGATGTCTTGCTCATTTCTGCAACCTCCTCTTCCTCAGGGTCTGAGCACTGTCCATAGCTAGGCTTCTCACAAGGTGAGGTGCTCACTTTGGCAGATTAAAAGGCATTATTTATTACAGTCTGAAAAGGACAATTTGAAATTGAGAGAATGGGGGATTGAGTTATACCCACTCAAATCTACTCTAAATTTTCTTTCCTTTTTTGTAGCCCAGGTTTAATTAAGGCTAGCCTCCTCCACTAGTCTCTTAAGTGCTGGAATTACAACCATGCACTACCATGGCCCCGCTCACTACTACAATTCTTCTGTTGGGTACAGATAACACGAAAACAGGAATCCTCCCTTTTCAAGTCAAATCCAGTAGGTGGCTATTTTAAACGTATGTCCAAAGTCTTTACCCCCTTCCAACAAGATAGAGTTAGCCACAAGTTAAAACATCAGCACTGGGAACAAACCCCAAAAGTTCTCTTGCAGAAAGAGACAACCTGCCCATAGTTACACAGCGGGTACAGTTGTGTGTGTGTGATTCTTTTCCATCAGCTGTGCAAATCAAATACGACAGTACAATCAAGGGCTGCATTGCACACCCCAAATGCAATCAAGTAACAGATCAAGATTCAGCCACTCACCAAACAGGTCCACTACTCTCATCAATGAATAACCTGAGATCCACATAAGATGCTTTAGCTCCCTCTACCAGTAAAATAAATCTACTCCCGAAATTACAAAAGTCCCAGCAGAAACATACACCAAAAGAAGTCGCAAACCCTCTATATTTAGAAAGATCTCTATCAAAGCTAAAAAAAAAAAGTTGAAACCATCTTCACAACCATATTCACTCCAGAACAGGAAGGGGAAGGAGGGAACGATCTTCAGGAGCGCTCGCTCCCTGTTTGAGGTTCACTGACCACCAAGATCAATGTAGAGACCACCGGGACACAGCAAGGGAAGTAGAGCTTGACTGGTGAGAGCCCAAGTCCTGACTAGAATGGACGAGAAGCCATGGTAGTGGAGGACACTGGGCGAGAGGCCTGAGCCGTGGTGGAATGAAGGTAAACGCGGGAGGTCAACGGGTACTGGAGACAGTCAACAAGGACCCTGAGCACTGGCCAGGGAGAGGGATCAGGGGACAAAAGTCAGAAGGTCAAAAAAACGAGAGGATAAGGGTTAGAGAAAAGGGATCTGTATGGGGGAGATGCTCAGGAGTATGCGGGCGACACGGACCTCCCACTGCTCCAGAAGTCGCGCCATGTCGGCATCGTTGTAATCGCGGATGTCCTTCTTTTTCCGTGGAGGTGGGGTGGCCTCGCCGGGAGTGTCGGTCGCGTAAGCTAAAGGAAGAGGGAGCAACAGAAGGTCCGAGGCACACAGAAACAGGAGAACCGCACGCAGCCAGCTGGAGGTCGCCATGTTAGCCGCCCAGCGTAACGAACTACCCAGCGTAACGCACACTGAGCCTGCGCAGAGTACAGAGTCCGGGCGCCCGGGCCTCGTCCCCACCCCGCCCCCGGCCTTCCGATCCAGTCCCTAAGCGTGTTCTGCGCAGATCTAAACCCAGTACTTGACCCCCTCCCACCCTCGCGGACTCAGGTCCCAATGGCTCCGCCTCCTAGGCGTCCTTAGCCTACTACACCCCGCCTCGTCCTGGTTCCTCCAGTCCGGACCTCATCCGGTGGCTCCGCCCCCTCCCCTTGGCTCCGTCCTACAACTACCTTCCCTTGGGTCCCCCAACCTCAGGCTCCTCCCCACCATCGAGCCTTTTACCACTTGACTCCGCCCCTCAGCCACGGTTTCCTGGCTCCGCCTCTAGGGTCCCGCCTCCTCACCAAACTCCGCCCCATAGCTCTGAGACCTCACCTGGCTGGGCACCAAGGGTTCCTCCCCCTGGTCCCTCCCTTTGTCAGGCTCCGCCCCGCGAGCTCCTCCCCTTGGCCTGGCCAAGCAATCTACCCTAGCTGGGTCCGGCCGGACTGTGCTTTTTCCGCTGTTTTAGGGTTTTGTTAGAAGTCAGTCCCTTTGTCTCTCATTCACTAGCTGGATCTGAAAGTTCCCTCAGGGCCTGCATAAACCGAATCCGCGAAGCCTATGAAATGAATGAGAATGGAAGATACGTAAACTGCCTTGACCCTGAGGCCCTTTTCAGGGTGTGGACATTCAACCACACTCACTAGTAATTTCCCGTGAGAACAAGCCACCAGCTAAAAAGCTAAGGATAGCCAAGGCAACTTTTCTCAAAGTCTGTTAATATAGGATCTATTGTTATTCTGCTCCACAGATGACTTCTGACCCACCAGTCTTTCAATATCACTGTCAATTAAATTGAAAAAAGAAATCATTTAATTGATAACCATTTTTATTGTTTAAAATAGTTCCAGTCTCTTCTGATTTACATCTACCACTGTGGCTCTAATCTATAGGACAAAATCACCCTAATTCTGTTTTCTGTTTTACAAGATTTTGACCTCTAAGTTTTTCAGAAATAAAATACTTGGAGTCAGAGATACTTTAAATTTAAGTGGCAGATCTGATTACTTTAAGATTTCAAATTATAATAAATACATAAAACTGTTATTTATTATATAATAAATAAATAAGACATGAAACTTTGGTGTAGTTGGAAAATATTCGAACAGTATAGTTTATGTACTGACCCCAAGGTGTCACATAGTGCGTACAATTCATTTCTATATTTACAAATGTGAAAGTATCTCAAGAATGGGTTTTCAATGTTTACATCAGCATACTGTATTAATTACTAAGCATTCTTAGGTTCTTGAGTGCTTCATCCCTTTACTGTTTTATAGTTTTTGTTTTTTGGGTGTTTTTTGCCTTAATGGTTTTTTAAGACTAGGTTTCCCTGGGTAACCTGGAACTCACTCTATAGACCAAGCTGACCTAGAACTCAGAGATCTGACTGACTCTACCTCCCAAATGCTGGACTGAAGGCATGTGCTACCACAGCAAGTATATAGTATTCATCACTATTACGCCAGTGTTTTGTTTTTGTTTTCTCACTCATGATCATTATCACTATTTCCCCTATCTTTTTCTCTATGCTTTAGATGAATATGATTAATAGGTTTCATATAGTGCAAATCCTTTACAAAATGCTTAAGTGAAAGTCTTTCTTATGACTGATACTTCTTTCACAGAAGTAGGTGGAAACTGAGTGTTAGTGGCCCCATCACACAGGTCTGGAGTTCCCATCCTCAAGATCATCACAAGTTCCAGGGTGGCTATTGGTACTGCAGCCATCAGATGGCATTCCAATCAAAGGACATGGGAAATAAGGTAAGCTGAAGGGAGAGCATCCCGTTTGGGAATTGTGCACACCATTCCTGGTCTCACTGAGCTACCTCTGAGAGGGGCTGGGGAGTAATCATTTAGCTGTATTTGCTACCACCTCAAATAAATCTAGGCTTGTTGGGGAAAGCATAAAGTGGAGGTTAAAAAAAGAGCTAACTAGCAAAGTGTGCATTATTGACCTTCACTCTAAGGTCAAATGTGGTGTGCATTTATTCCCACTGTAGTAAAGTGGATGATTTTTTCCATATTCATGCATGGATATGAATAAACACAGGACATTTTCTGTTGACATTGTGCAGAAACAACTCATAAGAAAGAAAAAAAGAGGAACTTTTTTTTTTTCTTTTCTGAAATCATAGGGGAAATATCATGAGCCTTCTCCCAGGGGCACATTGCTCCACCCAGTGGCTTGGAGCTCTGTCCTGGCACAGTCATGCTAAAAAACATGCCCAGCTGTGGCAGATCATGTGCTCTGCAGGGTGGGGTCACTCTGGTCATCCATTCTGCCAACTGCCAAGGTAAGGTTTAAAAGAAAAAATCCTGGTTTTCTTGGCCCAAAATATCTAGTTACAGAAAATAATTTTTTTTTTTTAAGTATTGTACAACAATTGTTAAAACAAGTCAGAAGTTCCAGGGTTACTGACTGTCATCTAAGGAGGAAACACATCTGGCTCCTACTCCATTGGTCTGAAAACATCTGGAGCAACTACAGTTTCTTTCTTTCTTTTTTTCTTAAATATTTAATTTATATGAGTACACTGTCACTGTCTTCAGACATACCAGAAGAGGGCATCGGATCCCATTACAGATGGTTGTGAGCCACCATGTGGTTGCTGGGAGTTGAACTCAGGTCCTCTGGAAGAGCAGTCAGTGCTCTTAACCGCTGAGCCATCTCTCCTGCCCCAGCAACTACATTTTCAACATTTGATACATTAAGTATATTTTGGTGTTTTGGAGCCCTGAAGGACCTCATTTACCTAATGACTTACTGCTAGACAGGTGAGACACTGACAGGAAGGTGAACCTGAAGTCCTTGGTATCATAGGGGAGGATTTGCAATAGCAGAGGGGCTAAGCCTTCTACAGCACACTCTACAGATTCCAGCTCAGGAGCTAAAGGGATCATCATGCCATGGTAAATGTCTGTACTCATTTCTTCCGTGGAGTGTGTGTTTGTGTTATTCACGTGAAGGCCAGAGGTTAACATCTAGTGTCTCCCTTCATTGATTTCCACTTAATAATACAATGCAGCAGAGCAGGTTGTTTTCTTTAAACCCCAAGTTTACCATTTCTACTAATCTGGCTAGCTAGCTTACTAGAGATTCCCTTTTCTGTCTCCTTGAGGGCTGGCCCACCCAGCTTTATGTAGATCCCAGGAATCCAAGCTTTGGTCCCCATGCTTGCTCAGCAAGTGCTTTACCCACTGAGCCATCTCCCCAGATCCTGTCCCTTTATTTGTTTTTGTTTTGGAATCATTCAACTGTGCTCAAATACATGGTATAGCCAAGGGATGAAAACGCGGACCAAGGAATCCAGGACACATTCTTCTACCATGGCACCAGTGAGGCTTACATCATAGTAACATAGTAGCCATATAGAAACTAGTTTCAAAGTCTAGAACCAGGAGAACTCAGATGGCCCTGGAATCTGAACCAGGTCTGAGGCAGTACAGTATAGAGCTGGAGAAGAGGGGCCAGTCGTAAAACTGTGTTCAGTGCCTAAACAAAGGGCCAGGCTCTGGGCTAAATACTCATCCCAAGTGCATCCTAAGTTTAATGAGAACATAAGCCTGAGTCCATGCTGGCCTATGTTCTCTATAGCTAAGGAGTGAGAGCAACACCTTCTAGCACTACCTGAAACCCTGCATGAGCAATACCCAAAACCCAAATGACACCATCACCAATGAGGCCTAGGACTTGGTAGGAGCCAAACATTAACTCTTTAAGGATTGAATTGTGGGAAGGTCTGACAAATGGATGCTATTAACCCTGTCTGATGACTATGCAAGGCACTCAGATGTCGGGGAACATAGATACTGCCTGTTTTTCACAGGTAAACAGGATTGTGGAGGGAGCTAAGTCAGTAGTCCCAAGCATGACAGTGGCCTCAACCAGGTTCTGCAGACAGCACGGTAGAGATGAGGGACAGACATGCCCAAGTGTGTCTAAAGGTCCAGAGAAGCTCCGTGTGAGGCAGCAATAGCCTGAGTTTATCTATAAGTACTGACCACCAGGTATCCTGGCCAGGAATGATTAGTGTTAGCTGCCTATGGTCCTTAAATCCCGGGATTCATCTTTTCTCACTGGCCAGTAGAAGAGGCTATGAAATTATTAGTCTGTGCAAGCAGCTTTACCATGGTACCAGGGAGGCTTATAGCAATAGTAACATCATAGAATACCCTGGGAAACAATTGGAGGAAATCCCTACTCTCTTAGATACTAGAAGCTAAATGCTTAGGCATTCGTGCCAATGCCTTCACTGGGCCTGTGCACAGCTTCCTTGCTCACTACAGAAGGAAGAGAGAAACCGAAGGCCAAAGTCTTGCTCCAAGGATCACGATGTGCCAGAGGGCTAGAGAATACACTATGTAAGGAGGGTGGTCTATTCCATGGTGATTCTGCACCCTAGCTGGTAAGGGGCTCTTAAGTATCAACAGTGATGAAAAAAGGGATCCTCCAGTTGTAAATCGTAATTATCCAGGAGAGGTGTTATTTGTTGTTGTTGTTTTTAGGCTAGGTTTCACCTAGCCCAGGTTTAAACTCCTTACATAGCTGGCAGATGATCTGGAACTCCTGATCCTGCTGCCTTTACCTCCCAAGTGCTAGTGTATGACACCACACCTGGCCAAGACTAATACTCAAAGGATGAGAGTGAACCATGATGTCTGCAAATGTGTAAGAAAGATCACCAGAGATCACTATCCACCAGTGAGCACAAACATAAAACCAAGAAACACAGGTCCAAAGTTAAGATATGGCCAAGACTGCTTGCTCCTTATCAACCACTGGGTGGCACTGTACACCACAGACAGCTTGGTTGCTAGTCCACAAATTCTGGGGGTGTACCATGAAACTTCGGTATGACTGTCCAAAGTACATACAAGTGAATATTATTTCTCATAAAAAGAACATTCTGATACATTATGGCACTGATTAATCTTAATGACATTATGCTTAATGAAATAAGACAGGCACAAAAGAACAGAGTACTTCAAATAATCAAGTTCCTGGTTGAAGTTGGTGATGGCCAGAGACTAGAAGAGAGAATGGAGAGATACTATTTCACAGGTAGAGTGCCAGGGAAGATGAAACTTTTCTGAAGGTGGATGGTACTGGGCACAGTCCCCCTCACCATCTCTCCCCACCCCTACCCATCCAGCAGTTACAGCAAGGTGGGTAGGAACAGGGAATCTCAGATTTGGTTTCCACTGCTTTGGCTTGCAAGTCACCTCAATTTCCCTAGTACTGATCAGAATGCATAAGTTTGCCCAACTTGACCAAAAAGCTTGGTCAGTATGCAGTACTTGATATGCTATCCATTTTGTCCTGTTCTTTCACTGAACGAACAGTACCTGGGAGCACTTGTGATCCTGCCCTTCCTGGACTCTAATCTTCATAGGCAGAGGCTGCTTATGATTATGTAAGCTCAGTGCCCTGAACAAGGGCTGGCACGTGTAGGTAGACACACAGTGTTTGAGCTGAAAGTGAACAATGGCAGGAGGAAAAAAGAAAGAACCTCTAAAGATCAGTTTAGGAAGAGTGGCACTATCTGAAAAGTGAAGGCGTGGGGGCAGGCACCTTTGCCTGCTGAGCCCTCTCGCTGGCCCTCTTAGGTTCTTAGAGTTAAGGAAACTATTCTTTAGGACTACCTGCTATTCCTGGGTAATCATGGAAGGAGTCTGATCTGCTTTTCCCTTGTAGAAAAACACGATGGAGTAGCCCTACAGAATCACTTCTTGTTATGAGAGCCATTGGTTTTACTGGGTTCAGTTTGCAGAGACAGTTGGTTCACCCAGAATTTTAAGAATCTGCAAGGGCATATTTTGGCTATTAGGGTGACTATCCAGGTTTTTATCTGTCATTCCTTGTTAACTTATACTAATAACTTGTCTCACAGTTAATTCTGTAAGCTACTGGGGTTTAGACAATAAATTTGAGGCCATCAACTTATAAATAACATAACTGGCTTAAAAATGTAGACGTGGAGGTCCTGGGAAGAGACAGAACAAACATTTCCATTGGCTGAGATGTGTTGGGCACCAGCAGAAGACTTCAGGACTATTGAGAGGAGAGTGCTTTGTTGGGAGGAGGCCAGGGGTTCCAGTAGCTTCTTGCAGACAAGGCCTGCACAAAGAAAGGGGTAGCTGTGGCCGGTGGGGGTGGGGGACCATCTCTTCTAGCCATCTGCTGTGGTCAGGAGCTTAGGGAGTCACTTAGTCCCAGGGCCCTATGGCACAGGCCTACATCACAACTACTTGAGGCCGAGGGCGGAGAATCAGAAGTTCAAAGCCAGTCTGCACAACTTAATCAATTAAATTAATAAATAAAAAGTACAGTAGCTCAAGGTGCTGGGTTTACTCCTTAGTTACAGGACCGGGAGCCATCAGGGCCACCAGTTTCCCAGCCTGTAACCCAGAGATAACAGTGTTTACCTCCAGAGACAGGCTCTTTACTTAACAATGGCTGCTATTATTCCATTATACAGATGGAGTCAGGAAAGGGCGAACTGCTCATCAAGGCGCAAATGAATTCTAGCCAGAAGGAACCGAGGTCACCATACCCTACCTGACTTGTCCAAGGTCACACAACTCCTAAACGGCTGGGGGGAGGGAGGAAAGACCAACACCAGGAAGGGTCTATGAGCTCCACTAGCTGTGGGGACTCGAGCGTGGTCAGCGCTCCTTTTCACTGCTTCACGGAAACCCACCCACACGAGAGGGTCGAACACAACAAAGGGTGGAGGGGGGCTTGCCAAAGTCATCGAATCTCAGAGGTGACTGGAATCCGGAGGCGGGGGCTGGGGGGAGAATCAGGGAATAGTGAGTGGTATCCCCCCCCAAGCAAGCAAAATAGATCACCTTTTACACTAGCTCCCTCGGCGGGGAGAAAGCATCGAGTCCTGGGGCAGGCTGAGAGCTTACGTAAGGCCACTGGCGGCTGCGCCCCGGTGTCCCCAGGGTGTGCGCAGCGCTGGGCGCGGAGCGAGGGCGGGCCTTCCCCACCACACAAGCTTCCTAGCCTCTCCGGATGCAGGGACCACCGGCCCCAGGGCCGCAGCGTCGGGGCTGGGCGCGGCGTCCTCCCACGGCCCCCAGCTTCCCGGGGGAGGAGCAGCGCATCGCGCAAGCATCCGGGATCGGCGGAGGGGGCGGGAGGAAGGGCGAGAGGAGGAAGCGGGATTTAAACGAAAGGCGGTGACGCCACACAAAAGATTCCTATAGGCTCCGGGGAGGTTACGGCCGAGGTGGCGGCGGCGAGCCGGGGGCGAGACGGACGCGAGGAGGCGAAAGCCGCAGCCGTGCTCGGGCTGGCGGGTGTCCCCTGGCCTGCGGTCTCCGCCCTTCCTTTCAGTTGCTCGGAGGTCGCTCGGAAGTTGCTGGTTGACAAACATGGCAGGAGTCCGGGCCCGGGTCGGCCTCCGCGACGCCGCGCTCACCTTCTGAGCCGACCACCCTGGGGCGTCGGATGCGCGGGGCCCGCGGACTCCGCGGGAAAACAGAGATGGAATCTCCACGACAGCCGGTCGCCGGTCGCAGACCATTCAGGCGGGGAGGGCGTGCCGCCGCGGCGCCCGGCCGCGCACTCTGAACCGCCAGGCGGGAAGGCGCGGCCGCCCAGCACCCTGCCTTGCAGCCTCCCGCCCGACTGACTCCGCGCGGCCGCCACAGAGCCAGCCACGCCCTCGGCCCTGTGGCCGCCCAGCGCCCCAAGAGCCAGAGCAGGAGATGCGGCCGCGCGCCCCCGGGCGTCAGCTCCCGCCGCCGTCGCCAGCCAGTACCGTCTGGCGGGGTCGCCGCCCCTGAAGCCCACGTGCGCTGCCGAGCCGGATCGCCGCAGCGAAGCGGCTGACAGCAAAGCCTGCCGGGGCCGCCGCCCGCGCTCCTCTAGGAGCAGAGGATTTTGATTTCAAAGGAAGGAAGGAAGGAAGGACAACTCCCAGCTTCCCCGTCCCGCCCTCTCCGCTCCGGCGGCCCGGCCGGCCATGCCCAGGAAGGTGGCGACAGCCCGGCAGCGGGGACTTTTCTGGTAGGCTGGTGAAGAGGGGCGCGGAGTAGGAGTCTGCCGTGCCCCGGCTCACAGTTCCCGCGAGCTCCACAGCGCCCCGAAGAGCTTGTCGCGGGCTTGGGCCCGCGACGCCTGGCCACCGGCCGCCGCCACCCGAATCTCTGTGCCCGCCGCGGTGGGTGGCATGATGGTGCGCGGAAGGCAGCGCGGCCCTGGCCAGCTGAGTCGCGGCGGCGGTGGTAGCGGGCTCCCCAGCGGCATGCCAGTGCCCCCTGGGCGCGATGGCTAGCGGCAGCGCCGGGAAGCCCACTGGCGAGGCGGCTTCTCCGGCTCCTGGGAGCGCCGTCGGTGGGGCCAGTTCGCAGCCGCGGAAGAGGCTGGTGTCTATCTGTGATCATTGCAAGGGCAAGATGCAGCTGGTGGCCGACCTGCTGCTGCTGTCCAGCGAGGCGCGGCCGGTGCTCTTCGAAGGCCCCGCCTCCCCTGGCGCTGGTGCGGAGTCCTTCGAGCAGTGCCGGGACACCATCATCGCGCGCACCAAGGGGCTGTCCATCCTCACCCACGACGTGCAGAGCCAGCTCAACATGGGCCGCTTCGGAGAGGCGGGGGACAGTCTTGTGGAACTGGGCGACTTGGTGGTGTCGCTGACCGAGTGCTCTGCACACGCGGCCTACCTGGCAGCTGTTGCCACACCGGGCGCTCAACCTGCACAGCCAGGCCTTGTGGACCGCTACCGTGTGACACGCTGCCGCCACGAGGTGGAGCAGGGCTGTGCTGTGCTGCGAGCCACCCCACTGGCAGACATGACCCCACAGCTGCTGCTGGAGGTGTCGCAGGGCCTGTCTCGAAACCTCAAGTTCCTGACGGATGCGTGCGCCCTGGCCAGTGACAAGTCACGGGACCGCTTCTCGCGCGAACAGTTCAAGCTGGGCGTCAAGTGCATGAGCACCAGTGCATCTGCGCTGCTAGCATGCGTGCGCGAAGTGAAGGCGGCGCCCAGCGAGCAGGCCCGCAGCCGGTGCGCGCTCTTCAGTGGGCCCTTGGTGCAGGCCGTGAGCGCTTTGGTGGGCTTTGCCACCGAGCCTCAGTTCCTGGGTCGCGCAGCTGCTGTGAGCACTGAGGGCAAGGCTGTGCAGACCGCCATCCTGGGAGGTGCCATGAGTGTGGTGTCGGCCTGCGTGCTCTTGACCCAATGCCTCAGGGATCTGGCGCAGCACCCGGATGGGAGCGCCAAGATGTCGGACCACAGGGAGAGGCTGAGGAACTCGGCCTGCGCCGTGTCTGAAGGCTGCACCCTGCTATCTCAGGCTTTAAGGGAAAGGTCTTCACCCAGGACTTTACCGCCAGTGAATTCCAATTCTGTGAATTAGCACTCCCCTGCCCCCACCCCCAGCCCCCATACCCAATTTCCACCCCAGGCTAAAGGAAGACACTTAACTCCTCCCCTCTCCATTTATACCAAAGAAATCATAGGTGATCCCCTCCCCCATGTTAAATGCTCATGAGGAATTTTCCAGAAGGCAGGGCCATGCACTCAACATGTACATAGAGGGCCCAGGTGTCTACCAGCCCACTATAGGGACTCAAGACACAGAGAAGGTGGGTAGTCTGCTGGCTGCAGGGTTACCCTTACACACTCAGCCCCTCAACTCAGTTATCAGTTGGTCAGGAAAGAGGTCATGGGTTCATTTCTTTTTAATTAAATGAAAGGTTACCTCAGTTTTCAATCCTTTAGTCATGGATGTAGCTACCTTTTTGTATGTCGTTATTTTTGTTGAATTAGAGTATACATGGTGTGAAAAGAGTATGACTTTGCCATATGATTTGCAAGTGGGGGGGAAGCTACTGTGAGCGTGTGTTTTATTTTTTAAATTACACTATAGAGTGATTTTTCCCCCCAATGTCAAGTTTTTACCCTGCATGTACTGGAGTATTTATTTCATCTATTAAATTGTTATGTTTCTCAGATGGCTTTTTTGCAGTTACTGTATTTGCACTAACCGTGCATGCCGCCTGTCATCTGTGGGAAGGAGCTGTGGGGAAAAAGGTTTACTTCCGTTGGCAGTTGAATCCCCAGTGCCTAACCTTCTCTGCTTTTCCCTCAAGTGTTATTCCTCTGAGCATCCTTGCACCCTAGAAAGACAAATGTATGTGATCTATTTTTAAAGACAAGCGATACGTGATTGGAGTATGCAGTGTTTGGAGGAGGCCTGTTAGTGGAGATTTTGTCTCCCCTCCAGCTTTTCTGGAAAGTAATCTAGCTCTCTTTGTCCTCTGCTCATCTCTATCATAATGAGCCAAGGTTCGGGCTTACTGATTTGTATTCAGCCTGTCATCTTCAGATTAAAGTACCTCCTGATGCTGTGTGGGATGCAGCCTTGCCAGCTCGCAGGATTTTGCATGGGACTTAACAGCACTGGGTTCAACTGAGTGCGTTTAGCATCTTCAGTGAGGCTAGGCCTAACTCAGGAATTGCTATGGCTTTATGGAAGGTTCCAGGCAGTTTGGTAGAGGAGGCTGTCTTTTGGAGAGTATTAAGAACTTTCTAGAGTGTAATCACCAGTGCAGGGGTTTGTTTTTATGACCTTGATTCAAGTTGTTGGTTAGGTATTGAAAGAATATTTTGTCTGTTGAACTTTTGCGGAGGTAGTTTGGCTTTTCTGTAGATACGTAAAGGGATTTAAGATGGGCTTTTAGAGTGAAGAAAGTCAGATGACTGAGTTGCTTGAGTGGTTATTTATTGCAAGAATATGAACTTTAACTTATAAAATCATCTTTTCTCACTTTCTAAAGAGAAAAGTTAAAGTAATAGGATATATACATCTTATTTCCAATGGCCAGGGGGAAGCTGGCTGTGGTGGCTCACACCTCTAATTCCAACACTTAAGAGGCTGAAGTAGGAGCCTTGCCAAGAGTTTGAGGCCAGCACAGGCTGTCAACAAATATGCATTAGGAATTAAATAAGAAATGGTCAAAGGAGCAGATTTCTCTAATTGGATCTTGCAAGAGTTAAGATATAAAGTAAAATAAAGTGACCTTGAGGATGTTCCTTCTCCTAGCACTTTTGTAAAGTTTAGTCTAGATTGATCAGCTTCAGGGAGATTGGGGGGGGAGGGGGATGCCAAAGGAAAAGCTGTGTGCACATGGAAATTATTTCTGTTCATTGGGTTTACACAAATAATGACAAAGTCTAAATTTTGTATGGTTCCTTTAGTCTGCAGATCACAGAGTAAACTGAAAGGAATTAAGGGCCAGAAACCTATAATTTTGGCAATTAAAAAATTGTCAGTTTATTCTTGGGCTCACTCCTTGAAGAACTAATTTTAAAACGATGCAAGCCAAAAGGAAAGAAGACTTGCCCTGCCTGTCACCTTGCATGACATTAACTAGCTCGTCTCTGCATTAGATTTAAAACTGCTCTTTCTCACAGACAAGTAACAGTTGTCTTAACGCTTGTGTATATAATAGGGGCTGAGGGAGTAATGTTAAAAACCTCTGTCCTTGAGAGATGTGATGTTTAATTTCTTTTTTTCTTTTTGGTTTATAAGGGTCAGTGTTTGTTCAACAGCAGGTGTCTTGAAATTATCTCTTTTCAGCAGGTTTTTAGACGCCAGAGTGAGTAGCACACAGCACAGTTCTCTGTGTGTCTACAGTGCCTGCTTAGGGACTTGGGCACTGGTCTTTGGCATTCTAACTTCCTTCCAATATATTAGTTGCCAAATTTCTCTTTTAAATAATCCTTGATTTTTATTATTTTTAAAGAAGTATATCAACCTATTTCATAATAGGCTGTAATGAGGTCAGCAGAGTCACTGGTTCCAGGAATAAAATCAGAATGGCCTCATTTCACTCTGCCTTCCTTTTATAAATATGCAAATTAAACTTCACCATCACTAACTTACCAGTCCGTCCCAGGGTTCTTCTGACTTTCCAGGTCAAGGTTTGTAAGTCAGGCGTAAAGCAGAGTCCTTTCTGACCAAGAGTTGTCAACCTTCTTAGGAATGCTAAAGAGAAAGATGGAAAAACAGCTAAAAACAGCTAAATTCCCAGAACAAGAGCCATTGTCTATGACAGTCAACCCAAGGAAATGGGACAGAACAGGCTTTCAAGCATTACCAGGGGGAAAAAAGATCAAAACAAGACAAGAAGCCTTTCTTTGTCAGTTTAAAGTTTGGACTTTCTTATTCATCCTGAATTCTTGTTAAGACTGCAAAACTAACTCTCTCTCTCTCTCTCTCTCTCTCTCTCTCTCTCTGTGTGTGTGTGACTGTAATTCTGGAAACGTCAGTTAACGGCTGAATGGTGGTTATTTTTCACTTTCCTTTTAAAGCTGGTATAGGGATCTGAGATATTATGCAGTTTGAGACAGATAATTTTAACAGGAACACCTGTTTTTCTGAATGAATGGGACTGGTGAAGGCAGAACAGTGGGGGTTGGACAGAGGACCTCCAGAGTTAGCAACCGAGCCATGCACAGGGACTGAGAGGACTTGGAGAAGAAATCCACAGACTTAGCACCTCTGCCCGTGGCTGCTGCCTGACTTGACCTTTGGCTCTAGTAACTGTAAAAGTTCTTAAGGAGACCTGGATTTTAAGGGCAGAAACAGACACTTGTGCTCTAGGCGGATCCTCTCAGAGTTTGCTCGATTATTTACTTTGCATATCTGTGACTAATGGGTCCATTTTGCTTAAGCAACGTTTCTGGGAGTGGTCTGCTTCCCCTACAATGATAAAAGGCTCAAAAACTGCATGTAGTTGTCTAGATACAAGGAAAACCTGCTATTAGCATGGGCATCTATGATTGGGGTCAATTTAACAATGCAGTAAGCTCATTAAGGTCAGAGGCTATAATGCTTGGCATATATGTATTTTGGTTTTGGTTTTTAAATGAAACTAATACAATGCCTGCAACAAGTTTACATAAGCAAGTAGTATAATAGGTCCTATAGGTGGAAGTCATAATGGTCATTCACTGGGCCAAAAGTCAATGGGAAGGAACTAGGATACAGCTGGGAGTTATACCATGATCTAGACTCAGTACTGCTGAATGGTCCAAGGACCTTTAGCATCTGCACTATACTGGATGCCACCTCAGCTTTGTTCAATAGAAGCTCTCCAGAACTGATGCATGCCGAGGTTGGAGACTCCCTGCCCTATAGAGTATGCAATTTCTTTTTTACTCCCTTTCCATCTTTAAATCCAGAATACACCATTTGTGTATCAGGAGGCTACATCATTTCTATGAGCTCCTCCTTTGCTCCAGTGTCCTTTTCTCTCAGATATTGTGAGATTAATCCTGAATCTTTGTAGGTGGCAAGCAAGCGTTCTGCTACCAAGGTGAGTCTTCAGGCCCTAAGAACTTTTTTTTTTTTAGATTAATCTTTGAGGATGTGTGTGTGTGTGTGTGTGTGTGTGTGTAACTGTGTATGTGCCACAGCTTGCATGTGGAGATCAGAGGACAAGTTTGAGAATTACATCATCAAAGTTGTGTAGCAATACCCTGGGAGCCATCTCTTCAGCTTGAGAATTGAGCCCCCCTCGCCCCTGTGTGTGTGTCTAAAGTACAGAGTTCTCTTTCCTTTCTCTACTCTTTGGAAATAAACTGAAACAATCGAACATAAACTAGCAAAATGGCCTTATGTTCTTACATATTGTCTCTTGTCCTAGCAATAGCAAGGTGAATTAGAAAAAAAGTCAACCTGTGAGCTCTTTGACTCAAGAAAGAACACTTCACTTCTGAGTTTATTTACTATTTTATATAGTTTTTTTTTTTTAAATTTATGGGTATAAGTTTTTGCCTGCATGCATGTCCGTGTACCATGTGCATGCCTAGTGCCTAAGAAGGTCAGAAGAGGGCATCGGATCCCCTGGAACTGGAGTTATGGATATTTATGAGTCACCATGTGGATGCTGGGAACCAAACCTGGGTCTCCTGTGAGAGCAACAAGTGCTCTACACTGCTAAGCTTTCCCTCTAGGCCTGGCTACTGAGTTTATAAAACATACTCACAAGCCACTTATGTGCAGACCTATGCCAACATGTACTGCAGGAAATTTGTACCATAGTATGTGATACACTCAGGAGCTAGGGGCTCTTTATGGGTGATCAGCCTCAAGAACTAGAGTTGTCTTTCAAAAGACTCTCACTATTCATGGGACAGTGGCGGGAGTGGGGATTGGGACCAGAAGCTGCTACTGACATGCATTACTCAGAGGATACACAGGAGCTCAGTCATACCCTGGCCCTAGCCCCTGCCTGGTAAGAACTGCTCTTTGGCAACTTCTCCAGGAGGCCCTATTCACATTCACCCTGGGACAGTTCTGTGGCAGCCTGTGGTTGGCTGAGTCCTGGCTTTATTCTGAACTGTGGGAACTGAGGCACTTGCTACCCGATTTCAGCCTCTTTAGTTTACAGGCCACTCTCACCCATAATGTGTCCTTGGAACACTCTTGGGAGGAGTAGTTATTACTCACTGTGTCCATCTTCTAAACATTTGTGTCTCTGTTTTCTCGTTGTAAAAATTAAAGCAAATATTTACAGTGAACTCCCTGAAGCAGAAGACCTCGTGATGGACTGCACCAGAGTAGTAACCCCATCTACCTCATGGCATGATCTCGCTGAACGTTAGGTTCACATTGGTTTTCCTTGCTCTCTGTCCTCTAAGAAAGTGTTCTGTGTAGCTTCAGGCCTCCCATCCCGACTCTCTGCAACACTGTATGTCTTAAAATCTTGCAACCACATTTTGGGTCTTCAGGGAAGACTTAGATATTAGATATGAATTTTATTATAATTGAAAAACAAATCCACTCCCCACAGTTTTAAACTATGACTTATAGTTGAATTTATAAGATTGATCTTTTTAAGTGTTCAAATGTGTATGTTTGGGGTGTGTGTGTGTGTACACATGTCACAACGGGTATGTGACAATCAGAAGAATTCTGTTTTAGAGGAAGGAAAATAAATTTGGAGTGCATCCAACCTGAACATGTCACTTCCGCAAACTGCTGAAGGTGAGGTGTGTCATCCAAGCACAAATCACTTCAGAATTGGTTGTGAATAACCCATTTTTAACAGTTAATTCATTCATTTTGTGTGTCTCTGTGTGTGGATATGTGATCCCATGACCTTTGGCATGCTAAAGAAATGCTTTATCACTGCGCTGTAGCCTGCCTAAATTCTGAACTTAAGTAAATACCAATCAAGCAAAATCATCATTCAGCAGTTACCTTGGCTCTCTTACCAAACAACTTTCGGGAGGTCTGGATTGGTGGCAAACCTCCAGAAACTGGAGAGCTACTGCAAAACCCAGGGCAGCTTTAGTGACATATGCCCTTTCCTTTCACCTTTTTGGGTAATCATCAGGTTCCTGTTGTAAAACCAAGTGGCAAACAGCCAAATGTGGCAAATACAGATGCCTGTAATCCTAGCACTTGGAATGTGGAGGCAGGAAGGCCAGGAGTTCAAGGTTACTATCCTGGGCTACATGAGACCCTATGTCAAAAAACAAAACCAAACAAACAAACTCAGAGAGAGAGAGAGAGAGAGAGAGAGAGAGAGAGAGAGAGAGAGAAGAGAAGAGGAGAGGAGAGAGGGAATTTCATAACTGAATAATAAGATTGACTTGCAAGTATGCCAGCATCTTCCCTTGGGTAGAATTTTGGTAAACAGATGTTCACAGGAGAACAATTTAAGCACCTAACTTTTTGCCTATCTCTAGTCCTCATAGTCCGTAGTTGGTGTCATCCTAGTTGGAGTCATATTGGCTATGTTAACCCGACTAAGAGGAATGTTGCTTTGGCTGGAACTGATTAACCCACTTCTGGCCATTGACCACATGTGAGCGGGAATTTCATGATTTGTTTTCTGTCTAACTGAAGGTTTTCTAGAGAGCCCATAGGTACCTTGGGATGAACAAGGCCCAGCTATCTTTTTCTATTCTAATTTCCAGGTTGTGTTGATGTGAGATGTAAGGCTCTTTGTATATACTAAATCTGATCTACAGAAAGCAGAAGAGCTTCCTCTCCGAGTGATGCTATCCCGGTCTTAAGATCAGGAGCTTGTGTGGTGCTGGTGGAACACATTTTATCTACAGATAGATCCTAAGTCCGGCTGCCTTTGTAGATCACCAAGGGCTGGGTTAGGACGACAGAAGAGGCATGTAGATGGGAGGGTGCAGGCTTGCTGGTGGAGTGGAAGCCCTCTAAGGTGATTGTCATGCTCTCATCCCATCATCCCTGGGTACCATCTAGGTTCTCAGTAGGAAAGTGGTCGCTGGCACAGTCCCACCTTTATATCGCTCAGCTCTCAACTGATGCTTTGGGGGACAGCGAGCTCTCTCAGGCGAGGATGTTCAACTGAAACTGCTTGCAGGTCACAAGCTTCTAAGTTGGAACAGAAAGATCTGAACCACGGGCTGTCTCTGACAGAGTCTAGTATTAGGACTTGGCTACGTGAATGAGTGAGTTTCTAACATGGAGCCCCGCTGCTGTTTTAGATAATATGCTTCTGATTTAGTTATTTCTTCACCGTACAGAGGGTAATTCCTATGAGTTTTTTTTTTTTTTCCCCTGAGTCTCACACACTCGGTCTGAGCTCTTCCTGGGCTGCTACAGAGCACTGTCTAGACCTCCTGGTAACTGACTCAGGCCAAACAGAGATAGAGAAAGGTGGGACACCTGCTGTAGCATCCTGCCTGTTTTAGAGGATGCCTAAGCAAGAGTAGCTTCTGTTTTGTTCAGGAACCTTTGGGTCTCTAAGATGCAAATGTCTTTGTTGTTCACCCACTCCAAAGTCCTTCCCACAACCCTCCCACTGACTTGAGGGCAAAAGCTACACTCCCAGTTAAGACGTTTCCAGAAGGTTGAGTCTCATAGCTGCCTTGCAAACTCTACCTCTGACACTGAGCTCCATGTGGGTTTTTTTTGGTCTCTAAGCTGTTGCACAGCTAAGCTGTCTTTCCTTGGACTGTTCACCCCACATCTCTTTTTCTTCCCCCGCTCTTCAGCTTTGGTAACAACCTCTTCTGTGGGTCTAGGCCTATTACACACTCCATTCTCTGCTCTTCTGTGACTCCCAGCTGCACCTGGATGTCCAAGAGTCTGAGAACCCCGTGGCCCCAAACTCATTGCAGGCCTGGGGACCCCTAAACCAGCTTTGGCTTTCCCACATCTCAGACTGTGCTTCCTCCCCCCACACTCCAGCGATGTATCCAAGCTTCCCTACAGCCCAGCCCTGTGGTGGAGCAGACTCAGACTGAGAGTTAAGTGTAGAGTAGAGTAAATCTTGTATAGTAAATCTCGACCCTACACAGTAACTTCCATCTGCCAAATTTTTTACACATTCATTACCGGTAGCATGACACTGAATGGGGTCCACAGAAAACAAAGCCAAGCCATTATCATGACTGAGGCCTCCTCTTCCTCTCTAGCCCAAGGCCTGGTGCTTGTTGCGTGGGTGTAAGGCATCCCATGTTCACTCTCATCTCTATTGTGCCTTGCTTTGTTGGCATCTCTGCAAAGTTTCTCTCCTGTCACTCTAAATACAAGAGTGCAGATTGCTGGCCGGACCCAAGCTAAAGACCATTAACGAGTGTCAGAACAAGGCTGCTGTGGCCTGCATAGGGCTTTGTAGATCTTCGAGAGGCCGAAGATATACTTTAGATGGCTGAGCGCCTGCTTAGCCTGCTGATATACACCTATAATCCTAGCACTGGGGAAGGAAGAAGGAGGATCAGGAGGTCAAGATCGTTTTGGGGTACATAGTGAGTTGGGAGCCAGGCCTGGCTACACTAGACCCTTTCTCAGAAAAGTATTTTTTTAATTTTTATTATTATTTTATTGTTTTATGTGTGTGAGTATTTTGCCTGCATGTGTCTCTGTGCACTACATGCATATCCATGGAGGCCAGAAGAAGGACTTGGAGCCCATAGAACTGGAGCTACAAATGGTTGTGAGCTGCCATGTGGTCAATGGGAAACAAACCTGGGTCCTCTGGAAGAACAGCCAGTGCTCTTAACTCCTGAGACATTTCTCTAGCCTCCAGAAAAATAAAATATTGTAAGCACCCTGGAGATTTGAGTGAACTCCAAGGAGAAGTGAGAGGATTTGCATGGACTGACCTCTCTTTTGAGGGGTTGGGAAAGAGAAGAGCTGTTTACATTGATAGTTTTTCTAGGGTCTTGGCTAAACTTGGACTCTGGGCTGTGAGCTATAGGCCTAGGTGTGCACCTAGTAATGATTCTAGCTCTTCTCTTCAACGGTCTAGAAACCATTTGCCATCCTCAGAAGTTGGTTTTTCCCACACATCCACTGAGAACCAGACTCCCCAGGGAGCCCTTGAAGCTGGCGTGAGAATTGAGTTCTGGCTTCTAGTCCTGTGATTGTTATAATACAAAAATTACTCATGACTCTCCATAATCAGGTTCAGGTTATGATAATGTACTTATGTGTGGTTCTGGAGTGAGCAGTGCCCAGTACACACACACACACACACACACACACACACACATACACACACACACGGTGCTCTGCCTCCCAGACCTAGACTCTTTAAATGGAGGAAGTGACAGACTTGGGATAAAAAGTCTAAGTCACCAGGGAGCTCAGGAAAAGTAAAAGTCTCAGAGCAGTTGGGTATGGTGAAATATGTCTATAATCCCAGCACCCAGGAGGCTGAGGCAGGATGATAGCCAGTTTAAAGACAGCCTGGATTATAAAATAATACCCTGTCTCAAAAACACCAATAAGTCAACAAACAAACAAAACAAACAAGCCTCAGAAGATTCCAGGCCACCAATACTTGTGAGTTAGGGCCTTAGGCTGGCCTGGGACACATTATGTAGATGAGGATGGTCTTGAACTGACAGAGATTCACTTGTCTCAGCCTCTGGTAAGATTATAGGTATCTCTCATGCCTGATAGGTGACCTGTTTTTATTTTTATTTTTAATATTTATTTATTTTATTAAGTTCTTCTTACTTATATGCATTTACACCCCATGCATGCCTGGTGCCTCTGGAGGTCAGAGGGAGGCACTGGATTCCTTGAACCTGGAGTTATAGAGGGTTGTAAAGCCACTTACTGTATTGTGCTAGAACCTGAACCTGGTCCTCTGATAAGTGATAAGTAAGTGATAAATGCTCCCTAGGGGACTTGTTGTTAAAAATCAGAAAAAAAAACATGGATTAGAGCCATAATCTAGAATCCTATTCCCCCAGCACTGGAGTTACAGTGCACAGTATGTAAAGACAGTGTGAAGAGAAGCCAATGCATCTGTCTCGGGGCATCTTCCCCTCTCCCCAAACATCCTCCAGAATAGATATGCACATTTTTTTTAACCTCATGGTGGTTGTACACACCGTTTGTTTGTTTGTTTGTTTTTCGAAACAGGGTTTCTCTGTGTAGCTCTGGCTGTCCTGGAACTCACTCTGTAGACCAGGCTGGCCTAGAACTCAGAAATCTGCCTGCCTCTGCCTCCCGAGTGCTGGGATTAAAGGCGTGTGCCACCACTGCCCATCGGTGGTACACACCTTTAATCACAGTATTTAGGAAGCAGAGACAGGCAGATCTCGGAGTAAGAGGCTAGTCTTGTCTACAGAGTGAGTTCCAGGTCAGTCTGGGCTACACAGAGAAACCCTGTTTTGAAACAACAACAAAAACAAAACAAATTTTATTTATTTATTTAGTGTGTGTGTGTGTGTGTGTGTGTGTGTGTGTGTATGTGTGTGTGTGTTTGTAGTGTAGTGTCTGTGAGAGTACCATGGTACACATGTGAAGGTCAGAAAATACCTTTTGGAGTCTCTCCTGTCACCATGTGGATCATGGAGATTGGACTCCGCTTAACTCAGGCTTGGCAGCAAGCACCTTTGACCCACTGGTATGTTTTATCTTGGTCTTTGAAGAAACTTAGATTCAGAAACTCACAACTCTTTAAAAGAAGTTAGGAGGCATTTGATATAGGAGCATTGATTTATTTACAGCTTGCCCAAAGTATAGAAAGAGAGACTCCTGAGTTCTCTGGCTTTTCTCTGCAGCGATAGAATTTTATAGAAACAATGAAGGGAAGCTAGGAAATGCTCTTGTTAATTGGCTATCAAAACTACTTGAAGTCTCTTCCTGGGAGGCAAGCACTTCCTCTGGGTGGTACCAGGGCATCAGCCTATCTATCCCTTCCCCCAGCATAGCATTCGGTGGAAATTTAACTCTTTGGGATTCTTTGTTTTAATAGTCTGACAGCAAAGGAAAGGCCACACTGTTTTGTTTTGTTTTGTTTTTAGAGTGTCTCTTCTGCCGGTGTCACTGTACTGGAATGATCTGTTGTCTGAGCTTTGATGTAGCTGTTGCCATCTGAAGTCATAGCAAGCCCTGGTTGCCAAGTGAGACCACCC
The DNA here is from genome assembly GCA_019843965.1 of Rhynchomys soricoides. Taxonomy (NCBI): domain Eukaryota; kingdom Metazoa; phylum Chordata; class Mammalia; order Rodentia; family Muridae; genus Rhynchomys; species Rhynchomys soricoides. The sequence continues at coordinate 1,970,437 of JADRCH010000182.1, read as the reverse complement.
TCACTGGGTTCACTAACATTCCGGAAAGGAAAGAGGACGACTCATCAGTTGTCCCCACCCCAAGGATATAAAAACAGTTAACAATGTGTGTGTGTGTGTGTGGGGGGACTTTTTGATGGTGTAGCTGCCCTTAAACAATCCCAATTAAACTCATGGGCTCACTAGGCTGGATTTGGATTTGTTTGATGTGTCCTGACCCTCCCTATCGGGAGTGAATAGAAATATGCTCCCCAGGGAAAGTCACGCATCAGTGTCCTAGGCTCTGGATGTCCATGCGCAGCATCCAAAGGCCAGGCCACCTAGCTAATCACCTGCCTCTTGTTTCCCTGAGGGAAGCCCAAACTTATCTCCATGCTTCTCTCTTGTCACAAGGCTGTCTGGATATCTGGATATTCAGGGCCCCTTCCCCCAGCAGCCTGAATATACATTTAGGCTGACAGTTTCTGGAAACTTCCTTGAGGTTGAGCACCAGTGATGCAAATGCACCATTCCTTACTGGAATTGGAGCTTCTGGAATATCACCTGTTTTCCAGTACTGACTACAGTCACCTCAAGTCCTGCAAGCCTCAGGAATGTCTGCGGCATCTTTTAATAAATCTTTGTTTTAAAGATTTATCTATTATTTCATGTATGTGAGTACACTGTTGCTGTCTTCAGACACACCAGAAGAAGGGACCAGATGCCCATTACATAATAATCGTAGGATGCTTATGAGCCACCATGTGGTTGCTGGGAATTGAACTCAGGACCTCTGGAAGAACAGTTAGTGCTCTTAACCGCTGAGCCACCTCTCTAGCCCCGTCTGTGGGGGTTTTTGCTTTGTTTTGTTTGAGGCAAGGTCTCTCTATGTATTCTTGGGTGTCCTGGAACTTACTGTGGGCACCCTGTTAGCCTTGATATCAGAGATCATTGGTCTCTGCCTCCCACATGTTGTTATTAAAGGCTTGCACTGCGGTGCCTGGCAAATACTTTTTGTCTTTTGTTTTGTTGTTGTTATTGTTGTTTTGGAGGAGCTACATAGACTGGGGCAGAAATCTCTGTCCAGTGTCCTTTGAATCACCTTGTTGGTCTTGGTTTTTACCCTTTTATCTCTTTGAACAGCAGTTTTGAGTCTTTCCTGGCCCCTGCCCACTCACCACCCCCACTGGAAGGAAGATGTCATACTAGTTTCCCAGATAATCTATACATCCCACGTTTGAAATTGACAAGGGTTATTGAGATTTTTGTTGGTGGTTTATTCTCAGGAAGAGAAGTTTATGTGCCGTTTTAGAGGGGAAAGAGGGTTATGTTGGTGTTGTGTAACTTTTCCTGGGGACACATGGAACAGGTTGTCTGTTCACCCCAGATAGAGAATTTGATGGCAGACCATAGGAACAATTCTAGCCAAGCCTAGTGTGATAAACCAATGAGCTTACTTACGGGAGCACAATGGTTAGTTTATAGAGTGTGGGTGAGTCTAGAAGAGTGACATCACTGAAGAGCCCCACCTCAGCAATGATGACCTCATGCAAACTGAATCATGAAATCTCACCTTCAGTTAACCTTGCATTTCTTAAACACTGAGCACTTCCCAAGATCATGTGCAACTGGGAGGGATAAAAAGAAGGTGACTGCAATCTCAGTGAGTTCTATCATCTTCCCCCCTTTGCCCTACCAGGGGTTAGTAACAGCCCCATGCATTCTCTATAGACCCTGTATCTCATTGTGTTCTGCTTATTCTGTTGTCATGGCTACTGGGCCAGGCATTCTATAGGTCACCACAACAACCTGGGCTCCACCATGGTGAGGGGGTTGTAGCAGACTCTCTCTCTCTCTCTCTCTCTCTCTCTCTCGTCTCTCTCTCTGTCTCTCTCTCTCTCTCTCTCTCTCTCTCTGTCTCTCTCTCTCTCTGTGTATGTGGTGTGTGTGTGTGTGTGTGTGTGTGTGTGTGGTATGTGAGGTGTGTGTGTGTGATGTATGTGTGTGTGTGTGTGGTGTGTGTGTGTGGTGTATGTGTGTGTGTGTGTGTGTACTTGAGTGTGGTGTATATTGGGGGCAGGAGGATAGCTTTACTCCAACAGCTGGAGATGGTAAAACAGGGTTAGCTGGGCATATAGCTTCTGCTGCTGTGAGTGGATATTCACAACCATGGGTCCTAGCTTGGTTATTTTTCTTAATACTGAAGATTTGGGAAATAGGTGGCTTCTGTAAAGATGAGCTAGCTGAGCGGTGAAGTCTGCCTGGTACTGCCATACAGAAAGAAGCAAAAGAATTTGTTGGATGCAACTCCATGCTGCGTTAAGTGACAGCATTGCTTAGAAGCTTTACCTTCTGGTACAATTTGGAAGCCTTTGGATGTTACATAATGTTCTGGGCAATAGGGAGTTGGCCTTAATTGTCACCCTGAACAGTGGTTCCAAGATGTTGGCTGAGGATCAGAGCATGTCCATGACAAAGATCTCATGTCTGAGCAGAATGGAAAAGAACATTGTGAAATGTCAGCAGCTACTTATAATGTACTCAGATACCTTCCTGGGCTTCTTACTCTTAGGGTATATCCTTCCCCCATCTTTCATGAGAAGTTATCTGATGGAAATAATGACAGTAGTTGTCATTTGTAAAATTGCTCCTCATTAGAAAAACAGCAAACTGATTTCGGTGTATCTAGCAGCTAAAGGAATATATTACTCTACTCAGAAATCCTGAAGTCCGAGAACCATTATCCTTACAGGTCCATGAAAATATTCTGAGTCCTAGGTTTGTCCCTTTTGGAGTATGTTTGAGTTGGTGCTTTTGTGCTGACAGTGCTGAGGATCTGCACCTCTATCAGTAGCCTAAGGAACTCCCTACATTCTTAGGGGACCCACCCTCAAGCAAAGCTGGAGCCTTGGCTATGGCACAAGAAAAGAATTTCGGGTTGAATCAGGTGAAGTAAAGTTAGAGAGTTTATTGGAAAGATGACAGTACATAGTTTTGTGTAGTGAGAATTTTGGTTTCTTTAAAAATCCAGTTATGTTATATGAATATGTGTTTGCTTTAATCTTAGGTATGGGATATGGGGCTGCTTCAGATTGTCCACAGCAGCTGACTGTGATTTGTCTCATTCTCTGGCAGGGGAGTGATTTTGCCAGTTGAAGATGATTACATTTAGAATTCTGGTCTTAAGAGGGTATAAAAGTGCCACAGCCCTGAGAGGCTGTGGAGATTGCTGCTCCCCCTGCTGCTGCTGGAGTCTGTTGTTGCAGTTCGTCAAGTGGTCATGAGCAAAGACAGAAGAAGAAATTGGATATCCTGACCAAGAAGGTCAAAATGCCCCAAGGAACTCGACACCCCTAATCAGCAGGAGAAATCAATACCCCCTTTCCCCTCTGCCCTTCTTTCTCACCTACCTAATGTTGGAGGGTTGGAAGGGATTGGTATGGAGAAGAGTGATAGATATATGAACCAAAAAATATGGTTACATGTTAGATTTAACTTTGGGGTGGGGGGATGAGGTATTTCGGTAGCATACAAAACACACCCACTAGCCAGCCTAGCCCTGTTAGTGAGTTCCAGGTTTCGGTAAGAGATCTTGTCTCAAAAACTGAGGTGGACAGAAGAATGACGCTGGTGGGTGACCCATGACCTTCACGTAAATGCATATGCACACATCTCTTCACACACACACACATGAACATGCACACATACCCATATCTCCACACAAACAGATAATAAAATTATATCAAACAAGGCTTATTTACATGTTTTCTTAAAGACTTTCCTTTTGTAAATTAATTTAGAAGGTGGCTTTATGAAGTATGTTGCTTGGGGTTAGGACAGAGAGCAGATGGTTAGCACAGTACAAGTAGAGGACACAAATAATGTGGCCCTACCTAAGCGTGTTCATCATTCTTTTCTGAGATGTCTGTTTGAAGACAAACGCTATCTCTGTAGGTCCATTTGCCAGTTACACTGAAGTTGGTTGACCCTCATTCAGCAGGGCACATTAGCTAGATCCCTGGGCTGCAGGCCTCTTTCCTTTCCCATGGCCCCTTAAATTTCCCTGCCTTTCTACCTTGCCTCATTGTCACTGTTTTAAAGATTTTTACACACGTGAAAATTTATCCATACACATGTGTGTCTACATGTGTTTATGTGCATCATGTGTATGCAGGTTTCTGAGGAAGACACTAAACATCAACCTTTAGCCTCCATTTGTCCAAGCATACATATAGGTGAGATTACCTATATGCAGATATGTACACATATGCAGACACCACTGACATACAAAACACAATTCCAGTAGGACTGCATGAATATACTACAACGCACTTAGTCCTAACTTCATAGATCTCGCAGCTATTTTCTGAATAGTTAACAGGCAGCACTCATGTGATCATCTCTATGAATGATTCCTATTTCTGCCTCAGGACCTCCAGAGTGCTGGGATTACCCATGTGTACCACCATTCCTAGCTAAGAGCAACTTTTTAAAGAAAGTTACCTGTTCTGTACAGAGGCAGTCATTTGCCCTTAGTGACAGATATTTATGAAGTACAAGGCGTTGGTGGACAAATCATCAAATGTGTTCTTGCCTTAAGTAGTTTGGAGTTTAGGTGGGGAATAAGAAAGAGAGAAGTGTTTTTCTTTTGAGTGCTGTCCCTGCTGAGAGATCTGCTTTGTAGTACTCGATCTTCTAGATCAAGAACTTAGTGTTCTCTGCACAACCTTGAGGCAGCTGTTGTCCCTAGGTCTCGGGATTCTCATCTTTAAATGAGGTCACTGGACTAGATCACTTTGAGTGGCACCATTCGTGACCCTTAAATAGCGGAAAGGACCTGAGGAAGCAAGAATGTGCACTTTCCTTTTTTAGGTATCAAATTATGTCTCACAATCTGGGACAACTTCGGGAACTTCAGAAGGCATTAGGGACTCAGAGTCCATTTCTGTCCTGGGACTCCAGGATGGCACTTTTGTACAAAGTTAATGATAATGAAGTGGAGCTTGAGTTTATAGCAAGATGTGCTGAGAAAGAACTCTGTTTATTTTAATGAATGTTTTTAAGAGACAAGGTCTCATGTAGCCCAGGCTAGCCTGGAACTCACTCAGTAGCCAAGTCTGGGCTTGAATACCTGATTCATCCACCTTCAAGTGCTAGGATTACAGGTGTTTGACACCGTGCCTGGCTCTGAGAGAGAGTTTTTTTTTTTTTTTTTTTTGTGAGGAACAATTTCTTTGGGATTATAAGTGAGTATCGATGCTGATAATATTACTGTCAATAGCTATGTATCCATGCATTATTAAAACCCTGTAAGGTGTTTTCAACCCTATTTTACAGATGGAGAACTTGAAACTCAAATTGGTGAGAGATGTAAGCTCCTTAATGGGTGATGCCCAGGGAAAACAAGGCTGTGGCCAAAAGTTCAAAGAAAACAAAATATTTCCTGCCTTTTAAGTGTAGAGGCCAAGGTCAAGAAGGGTCATTGTGATAGTAAGAGCTTTCCTATTAGATGCTGTTTTTAATTCAATTCAGTTATTATTGTGTGATTCTCTCTCTCTCTCTCTCTCTCTCTCTCTCTCTCTCTCTCTCTCTCTGTGTGTGTGTGTGCCACACATGGGTGGAGTCAGAGGATAACTTTTACAGTGTTGTTTTTTTGCTTCCATTGTGGCTACCAGAGATTGAACTCAGGTTGTCTGACTTGGATGGCAAGAGCTCCCTGCCCCTTCCAAGCCACCTCTATGACACAGGTGCTCTGGTTTAACATGATAGCCTCCTTAGGACCTTTCCTCGATCTCCCTTATCCTTGTTGACATTGTCCATGGGTGCAACAATAGCTTCCTTTTCTCTACAGATTAAAGAATCAAAAGACAGGAAAAGTTTAAAAGTCAAGCAGAGCCAAAATGTATTTAAATAGGACAATAGAACCTCAGGACAGGCAAGATGTAAATCTCAACAGATGCCCAGAGGAAGAAAATGGAGAAAAGAAGCTGAGGAGGGAAGCCATTGAGCTAAGCCAGCTTGGAAGTCATCCACATGGTGTACAAGCAGCCACTAGTGGGAAGGGAGGTGTTAGAGAAACAATATGGAAGTCCCAAGTATGAAATGAGCGTGAAAGGTACCTGGCCAGGACTCAGACAGAATAAAGGAAAGCTTTGCTGAGTTAGGTGAACAGATCCAACAGACCCTCATGGCAGCTTTCAGGAACTGTGCTACTGGACAGAAATTCTGGGAAGGAAAAGTACAATATCTCACTAAAGGGACAACTATTCCGCTTTAGCCTGGTTTACGGTGAGTCCCTTCCTGAGAGGTGGTCCCTCGGCTAGTAACTGACCACTCCAACTAGATTAACTTGTTTATGTTTTTGGTAATTTATAATGTCAGGTCTCCATCCAGGTCAGAATTTTTTTTTTCTTCTTGACCAGAAGGAGCCAGTTTCCCCATAATGGGTCTTTACTGCCCCTGTGTCACTCACTATGATGCCAAAGTATTTTTTCCTTCAGACATAAGCTTGGATCTTGTCTCCGAAGGACACAACTAGTTATATACAGCGTCGACTCATAAAATAGGGGACAAAAGCTAGTAGTTCGGGATCTTGGGTACATGTTACCATTGAAACACGTTCCAAAGCTGCTGCTTAGAATCCTCAGACAACTCCTAGAGCTCATCCCTCAGATATATTGGAGTGTGGTACAGGAATCTGTCCTTGTGTGGGCAGCAAGAACAAGGACAGTAGAAACAATCAGGTAAAGCAGTGAAGAGTCCTTGAACTCACCATCCTTTGCCTAGTCTCTCCCAACAAAACCAAAGCCAATGTGATACTGAGGTCCATGTACTTTCTCCAAGCATGTATCTTCATAGAACCCCAGGCATCATCAGCCATGGTCTATAGGTGAAATCAAAGAGGCCCAGAGGGCCCTCAAGGTCACATGTGATAATCGATAAAAATGGGAGGCAAATCTGGTTTATGTCATTCCCACATCCACACTTTATACTTTTTAAGGATCAAATCTTCGCCACTGGCAGCCCTAACCAATTGGTGTTCAAGCCTGGCCATGAGTCTACAATATGTCACTTAAAGAGACAATTCATAGTGAAGGGCAGAGAAATGAGATTTATTCAATGGGAAGAGGGACAAATAAGGAGATGCAGAGACCTTCAAGTCCATTTGGGTCCTAACTTGAGGTTTACATTTAAATCAGTGGTTCTCAGCCTTCCTAACGCTGTGACCCTTTAATACAGTTCCTCATGCTGTGGTGACCCCCAATCATAAAATCGTTTCATTGTTACTTCTTAACTGTAATTTCGTTACTGCTGTGAATTATAAATATCTGATATACAGGATATCTGATAGGCAACCCTCCAAAGTGGTTGCCACCCACAGGTTGTGAACCATTGGTTTAAATACAGAACAAGAGTTTGCACAGCTGTCTCTTCTCCGGTCTTTCCGGAAAGATGATCTGATAAATTGTCAAAACATTCGGAATCTTTCCCCAGGAGAAATGCTCCTCTTCTGGCTGGCATTATGGCTCCCCCTTTCCTTTCCTCCAGCATGGGAGTCCTGGAGGAAATGTAATTCTTTTCAGTCCACTGTTTCAGTAGACCAGTAGTTCAAGGGAGGAGCACACGTGCCTGTCTTTGCAACATTTCTCCTGTTGTGATCACATTGAGGATGTCACTACCCCAAGCCTTTCTCTGCAAGCCCCCTTTCTAAATCCAGCCATCTGAACGGCTTGCACCCCTTTCTAAATCCAGCCATCTGAACGGCTTGCATTCTTGAACAAGCTAGATCTTTCAACTCCCAACTCTAGCCCCAAGCAGCATGTGGCTAGTTTGCCACCAGCCTGTAAAAGACTCATAGAGGGGTGTCTGTCTCTAAGAGAGGGTGCTGGGTGCTAGAACCCTCCCTGCCTCCTTTCATAAAGCCTCTTTCCTCTTAATTGACCTCTTTCTAGTTTCCAGAGCTAGACTAACACTCCCACATATATAAAAATCAGAAGCATGGATTCTTTCTCTTATATGAGAAAGGATATGCCATATATATCTTTCTGAGCCCACATTATTTCACTTAACTTAGTTACCACTTCTATCCGTTTTCCTGAAAGGCTGTTTTGTTTTGTTTCCCTCTCTTGTTTGCAGTCATAAACTTCATTTCACTGGCCTCTTTCTGACTTGTCCATGACTACTGTAACTACACACTGAGGTAGATCAACCCTGCAGGGTCAGAAACTGTGGCTCTCTTGTTTGTATGCAAATCCCTGCTTGCTTCTGGTAAATGTGCTTCCTTTTCTGTGTGGCCTGCAGCCTGGGCAGTTTCTTCAGTTCCCTGGGCCACCACCCTGCCAGCATTGCCTCATTCCCTCTCCAGTTCTCCAGCAGCCTGACCCGGAACAGGGTGGGGAAGCACCCAGCCCAGGCCAGCAGGCCAGCAACTGTCTGGGCAGTGACTCCAGCTTTGATTTTTCTGAAAAGAAAAAAAAAAAAAAAAAGCTTCATTTTCTCCAAGAAGCTTTATCCCAGAGAAAGGAGGGGGGGCAGAAGGAGGGAATACAACTCTGGGGTTTCAGTTGACCTTAGTATCCTGTGATTCTTGGTTGCTGTCAGTAGTGAATCTCAGGCTTTACTTAGCTCCTTCACTAAGTGGCTGGAGGAGATGACCCTGCTGTGCCTTTTTAGGCAGTCCCCAGGCAATGGTCTGTGTCTTCTGATGATTAAGACCAGCTATGTGAGCCTGAGATGTGTCAGCAGGTGAAGGCTTGCTACCAAGCCTGGGAACCTAGGTTTTATACCTGGCACCCATATGATGGAAGGAAAGAACTGCCTGCCACAAATTGCCCTCTGACCTACACACACACACACACACACACACACACACACACACACACACGATAGATAGATAGATAGATAGATAGAGTGTTATTTTTTAAAAGGCCATCATCTGTGGTGTCCAGGTGACCTAGGTCTGAGACAAAGAAACTTCTGTATTAGTATCAGGCAGGTACATGTTGGGAACCTACGCATGGGTGAGCAACATTCAGAACACTTCACTCTTTCTCTTTAGTTTCTTTGAAGGAACCCAAACATACAAAGTCAATTGTGGATAATGTAAGCAGGTAAGGTCAAGGGAGAGAAAAATTGGATAGGCTATGATCTGGGCTCAGTAGCCAATCTGATTAAAAGGCAGTTAGTTCTTCTAGGAAGATTGAGCAAGACTGAGGTGACTTGGGGTTTCTCTGCTCCTTTGGAATACAGGCAGCAAGGATAAGAGGAATGGTGACACTAAAAGAATTATTTAGCCGAGGAATCTATCATAGAAGGGCATGGGGGAGGGAAGAGCAGATAAAGCCGGTCAAGGGGTTGAAAATATATAGGCCAGACAGAGGAACTGGGTATTATTTTGGACTCAGTGGTGGTAGATGAGTGGTTTAAAAGATCATGGTAGAAGTAGACATTGACACAGTGGAAGGAGTGGAGAAGCAGGACAAAAAGCAGAGCCCAGAGTGGGGAGTTTCATCCATAACAGGTCTCAGGGAGAGGCCATCTATAAGGAGGTGAAGCAGATGGAAAGAGGCCCACCAGTCACACCAGAGAAAGGCCCGAGGTGGTAGAGGCCCCAGGTGAGTCCCAGGTGCTGCTTGGAGATCAACAGGCTGGTACAATTTCTCTTTAAGTCAAAATTTATTATTTATAATTAATTAGAAATAGAGTCTCATTAGCTCAGACTATCCAGAACTCAGGATGTAGCTGAAGATGACTTGATGTTCTGGTCTACTTGTCTGAATTTCCTGAGTGCTGGGATTACAGACTTACACCCTCATGTCCAGTTCATATGGTATTGGGGATGGGATTGAAGGTTTGGCTCTTACAACAGGTCTAAAAGCATGAGTATTCACCTGGATGCTTCTTCCCACAAGGTACACTCACATCATTAGAACCCAGATTTGGGACCCGAGCATAACCAGAACCCCCAGCACCCTTGCCCCAGTGTTCTCCACTTCCCAAGATCTCACTATTTGGACTCCTGACACTTGTTCACTTAAAAATTTCTTAATTACATTGATTTAGTAGTGGTGGTGGTGGTGGTGGTGGTGGTGGTGGTGGTGATGGTGATGGTGGTGGTGGTGTGTCATGGAATTCAGAGGACAACTTACAGGAACTGGTTCTTTCCACCATGTGGTTCAAGGGATCGGATTCAAGTCTTTTTAAGGTTTAATAGCAATCGCCTATATCCACTAATCTAGCATGCCCACCCATCTTTGGTTATAGTTGTCTATCACGTAGTACACTGTAGAATTCACCTACGTTGTTGAGTATTTTTGAGTCTGTCCATTTCTCCCAAGGTGTGGTTTTTGTTTTTTTTTTATTCATCCCAGATAGGATACCTACAGACTCTACATGTCTACATGGAAGTTCAGCTTGACAAACCAATGAACTCACTGGGATCACTTATAGGGACAGAGGTAACTCAAAGATAATCTGTATCACCCAAAACTACCAATCCCACCGTGGATGATGACCTGGGAAAGCTGCCTCACTGGACTTTCCCCGACCTAGTTCAACCTCCTGCCATCCATAGCACCCTCCACAAATACAAACAAACAGAACAACTTCTGCAGCCAGGACAGGACTAAATGCAGCTGACAGTGGCAGGAGGGAGCTGGGACTGGGCCCTCACCTGAGGGCCCAAAGATCTAACCTTCTAGGAAGAAAAGATAGTAGGCTCAGTCTTGTGAGGGAGGATCTAAGTGATCTCAGTTGCTCTGAGTCAAGGCACTAATGATTACATCATAACTGGAGAAGTACACTACAGTTCCCAACACTCTATAATATCCCAGAGTACAAATGCAGCCCCTTTCATTTTTCTATGACTACTAGATAATCCAGTTTTTCTCAGTTCAGCATCACTGAGAACAGAGCTTCCCTGAGCACCCTTGTACATGCATGTCCCCAGTGCACAGTCTCCTGAGTTTGCGCTGGAGGGTAGACTCGTGGGTCACAGATCATGCACATACTTTTATGGTTTACGCGACACTGCCAGTGTGGGTGGCCATGGGTTTGGGTAGCTAAGTTTTAAGTGGGCTTTGGTGGATGAGACAGCTGCAGCTCCTGATAGGATAGAAATGAGCTCCAAGTTAGTATCAGGAAAAAGCTGCAGAAAGTCTTTCTTGCTTTGGAGACATAGCGCAAGGTCACTTTCATCATTGAGCAGTTTATTGGAACTGTCAGAAAGGGAACCACACCCCGTTCCAGCAAAGGACTGCCAACAGCCATTTTAGGTTTCCTTGACTCAATGAGCAATCTCCTAGGCCAAGTTTCTTTATCCTCCCTGCCCCCTTTCTCAAATATGTGCAAAAAGAATTTTTAAAAAATTGTTTTCCTGAAAATTTGGACTTTTCCCTGGGTTGATGACGTGTTCTGCTGTGTGAATCCATTTCTCAAAGTTACATTTATCATGGAAAGTCTTGTAATTATTATCATTTTGCCTCTTGGAAAACCTGCAGTGGGGGAGGGGCAGGGAGATCAGATAGTTACTGCCACAGCTAGATGATGGCTGATGGCTGATGGTGTGCCCCACACATGTCTGGAGTGAAATGACAAACTGGCCAGTGCAGAGCAACTCTGGAAAGAACAGGGTGCAGGGAAAGATGTCTTCTTTCTCAGGGAAGCTTCTGCCAGTAGACCAAAAAAGGAGTTTTCAGTCTCTCTCTCTCTTTTTTTTTTGTATCTTAAAAAACAAAGCTGTGCTCCGTACTTATGTAGCCCAGATGTTTCTGTGAGGCCTCCCTACCCCACAGGGGCTATATAAAATTAACTCAGAGTCTAGCAATTCCAAGGTCTACAAAATCAAGCTTCCTCCTGAGTTCCCTCTTAATTCTCAGAGGACTCACATGATCAAGGCTATGCTGTCACCTAAAGTTACCTGCTGTAGGTTTAGAGACTGTAGCTTTCACACCCCCAGAGAGTTTATTAGAAATATGGGTTCTGTGTCTGGAGAGATGGCTCTGCGGTTAAGAGTCTGGACTGTTCTCGCAGAAGACCCGAGTTTAGTTCCCAGCACTCATATCGGGTGGCTCACGACTATGTGTAATTCCAGCTCTGGGAGAATCTATGCCTTCTTCTGGACTCCTAGTGAGACCTGCACACATATGTATACACTCACACACAGACACAAACATACAATTAAACTTAAATAATAAAAATAAAAAGAAATATGGACTCATAGCCAGGAGTGGTAGTTCACTCCTGTAATCCCAGCAGAGTCAGGAGAGCCAGGCAGGAAGATAAATTCAAGGTCATCCTTAGCTACATTGTAAGTTGAAGACAACCCTGTCTCAAAAGAGAAAAAGAAAGGGACTGAAAAGAGGGCTCAGTGGTAATGAATACTTGTTGTCCTTCTAGAGGACCCAAGTTTGGTTCCCAGAACATTTGGTGGCTTGCAAGCATCTGTAACTCCACTTTCAGGAGATCTTACTTCCTCTTCGAATCTCTGTGGGCACCAGGCATGCACAGGGTGCACAAACATACATGTAAGTAAAACAAACACATAAAAAATATAAAAAAAAAAATATGAACTCCCAGTTCCCATCCAGAGTCTGTAGTTGTTGAGTCAGACTTTGTCTGTACCAAGGGAATCCCCACATGATTGTATGCAAGTTTCAACTTGAGAATCACAGCTGCACACCAACAGATGTGTCTAACAGATCGAGATTCAACTCCTAGATGAATCATTTATTAACTGGTGATTTTAAGCATGCCTTACCAAACTTCAATTTCATGTTTCTGCTATAGAATTAATAGCTACACTCATCTCTGTATCAAATAGAAGCCACCAGTGGTGTGTGTGTGTGTGTGTGTGTGTGTGTGTGTGTGTGTGTTATTCCATGTAAGCCAGAAAGACAATCTCAGGTGTTACTACTCAAGAGCAGTACATTTACCCCTTCCCCCCAAATGGTGTCTCTTATTGGCCTGGGTCTTGCTGATTCATTTAGGTTGATGATCAATAAGTCCCAAGGATATTCCTGTCTCTGTATCCCCCAGCACTGGGATTGCAAGCGAGAACCACCATGCCTGTCTAGTGGAAGCTAAAATTTGAGAAAGTTCATGGTGCTGGCACAGCCAGATTCTCAGAAGAAGATTCCTCCCTGCCTTGGATTCACCTAACTTCAGGAGCTGTGGAATGGGCTCATCTTCCCGTGTCATCGGGCTTCTCATGGGAACAAATGTTTGGGAATAGCATGTAAGGGATGTTCAGTGATTTGTCTTTAGGCGAGCATGTGCCAAATCATTCCAAAGCTGGTGATTATGAGTGTGCAGAGCTGCTCATATTTACTGAGTCCTCAAATGATCTCAGCGCTTACCTTTGAGTTGCTTTCCTGAGCACACTACACCATAACATGTATGGATGGATTCACTCTAGTACCACATCACAGTATAGATGCACACAGCTTTACGTCATTTGTGCTGTTTTACTGTAATATAAGGATGCAAGCATAGCCCAGCAATAGAGCACTTATATAGCATATGTGAGGCCCTGAGTTTTGTCCTCAGCATGATTAAGGAATAAAGTAAATGAAAAACTAAAACCACAGTAAAGCACAGGTTCACCCACAGTAGTGTAAGGAAAAAGGTGAAGCCTTGGAGAAAGGTTTTTTTTTTTTTTTTGGTTTTTCGATACAGGGTTTCTCTCTATAGTCCTGGCTGTCCTGGAACTCATTCTGTAGACCAGGCTGGCCTTGAACTCAGAAATCTGCTAGCCTCTGCCTCCCGAGTGCTGGGATTAAAGGCATGCGCCACCACTGCCCGGCTTTTGGAGAAAGGTTTAATCTCTTGGCTCCAGCCACAGAAACCTGGTTTGAGCTAGGTATATAAAAGGTTCACAGTGTCCTAGAAAGTGTGTGTGTATGTCTGGGGTTGGGGGGTGGGGTGGGGAAGCAGAGGGGTAGCTGAGACTTATGAAAAGTCAAATCTCAGAGAGGTAGATAGTAGGATACTTAGTTGTCTATTTGACTAGATTTGAAATCACCTAGGAGATACATCGTAGGAGAGACTTTAAGGAGAGGATTAACTGTGGAGGACGGATGAGTGGTATGGAATGCCTCGAGTGTGGGCAGTACCATTCCATGAGCTGGAGTCTAACCCTGAATAAAAAGGAAGCGAGATAAGCACCTTTTCCTGTTCTCCACTTCCTGGTCTTTCCAGAAATGAGAAGTCCCAGCTGAAGTACCACTACAAACCCTGCCATGCCCTCCATTCCGTAATGGCCTGTACCCACCTGTCTTTAGGGTGCTTCTGTCACATATGTGACTAACACAGATGCCCAGGACTTCTTTATCTCTCTCTCTCTTCCCATTTGTCCAACACCTCTTAAAATGAAGGGCCATGGTACAGATGCAAAAGCCATCAGCACAGTGTAGGGAAAGGAAGCTGAGGCCTTGGCAATGAGAAGTTTGGGGATTTTGGAGTGACAAACCCAAAGGCCAAAGTCTCATTATTGCCAGCAAGAAGGTCAACGGAGTAGACTGATTCTGACCCCTCTAGCGGATGAACACCTTTGCATAAAGAATATGTAGAGAACCACAAATGCAACTGCATTTTGGGAAGTCATTCCCTTTCTCCCTCCCTCCCTCTCTCCCTCTTTCCCTTTCTCCCTCCCTCCCTCCCTCCCTCCCTCCCTTCCTTCTTTCCTTCTCCTCTTCCTCCTCCTACTCTGTGAGATAAGTTCTTATTATGACACAGGCTGTCCTCCAACTCAGGAACCTCTGTCTCAGCCTCCTCTGTGTTGGGATTATAGGTGTATACCACCACACTTGGTGCTGTATTCATTCTCTGGGCTAATATCAGATACTAAATTAAGAAATTAATGAGAAGAGCCCACTCCATGTTGGTCTCATATAAGGAATTTTTCGGTTATTGTTTCTGACTGTGTGCAAAGTTCCTTTTGCTATATAGCAATGTGGTTGCAAGTTCAATGGATTTTCTTGCTGAGTATGTGTGTCGCCAGAAGCTGGAAACAACCCAGATGTCCCTCCACAGAGGAATGGATACAGAAAATGTGGTACATTGACACAATGGAATACTACTCAGCTATTCAAAACAATGACTTCATGAAATTCGCAGACAAATGGATGGATCTTGAAAATATCATCCTGAGCGAGGTAACATAGTCACAAAAGAATGAACATGGTATGTATTCACTGTTAAGTGGTTATTAGCCCAAAAGTTTGAAATACCCAGGAGTCACTTTGAAGCAACAGTAGGGCGGAGTGTGAGGTCCCAGATGGAGGACTTGGAGAAAGGACTGAAGGAGCTGAGGGAGTTTGCATCCCCAGGGAGGCAGCAACAATGGCAACTGGCCTGACCCCCACCCCCTCCCCAATGCTCCTGGAGACTGATCCACCAACCAAAGAATACACATGGAGGGACCCATGGTGCTGGCCAGATATGTGGCAGAGGAGGGTCTTGTTATCCATCAGGGGGAGGAGAGGCCCTTGGGCTTGAGGGTGTTAGATGCCCTAGTATAAGAGAATGCCAAGGAGGGAAGACGAGAGTGGGTGGGTGGGTGGGAGAATACCCCCATAGTGGCTGGGGGAGGGGGAGGGAATGGGGAGGTTCCAAAGGGGAGATCTAGAAAGGGGGAAACATTTGAAATGTGAATAAAATATGAAAAATAAAAAATAAAATAAAAAATGTTTGCCTTGCAAGCATGAGAACCTCAGTTCAATTCCTAGGACCCCCACAAAAAGGTGGACTTGTGGTACACAGTTGTAATCCTGCTGTGGGGAGATGAGAGGTGAACACAGGCAGATCCCTGGAAGCTCCCAGCTAGCCTAGTCTAGTTGGTGAAATTCTAGGCCAATGAGATAAGTTGTCTCAAACAAAAGTATAAGGCACTTGAGGATCCTTGAGGAAACTTGAGGTACAGTGGAGGTCCTCTGACCTCCACATACCCATGTACACATACACACATGCACATGCATATGCACACCTACTCCCCCATGCGCGCGCGCGCCCACACACACACACACACACACACACACACACACACGTACAGAGAGAAACAAATAGGTTTGACAATAGAGCTGGAGTGTCCCAGGGGTTCTATACACTTACAGAACTGAGGGGGTCCTTGTGGGACTGTGACTAAGTCTATGGAATGAACATCACATGCTCACTCACTGTCCTTCTCCAAACCTGTGGGCACAGCAAATTCTGACGGGTGGTTTGTGAATGGGGATGAGGTCTAGGGGAAATGTTGAACTCATCAGAAGGCATTTTCTTTTCCCACTGTACTGACTAAGAAAGCCACATGTCCTTGTGGCATAGGATAGGACAATAAGCCCTCTTCTATTTTGCTGAGTCACTGATCAAACATTAAACAATTGTGTCTTGTTGCTCTAAGCATTTCTTACTGTAGCCAAAACTGCCTTATACTGACCAATGTTCTTTAGAGTGGGAGACAGAAGGTGGCTCATAAATGCTATCCTAGACTCCAGACCAGCCTGCAGCAGCCCTCCCCTCTCAGATATCAGCAGGCACCCTACTAAGAATGTTTTCTGTGAATCTCTAACAGCTACTCAGGTGTCAGGGTTTCTCACCTGGAGAAATGAGTTTACAGAAGAAGGGGTTGGTGGCTACACATCCTGTCCCCACCTGCTTCCCTGTTTCCTATAGGGAGGCTAGAGAACCTAACTGCAGGCTTATGCTGTGAAACTATTCCCTTCCTCAGAGATCTCTAAGAAGAGATCCAGTCTCAGCTGAGATTTCTCCAGGATGCTGTCTGCCTCTGGCATGGCTCAGAACTCTGCCATGCTGTCTTAATACCTCCTCAGACTCCTTACAAAAGTCCATCTCAGTGTTCACTTTGAAGCCTGGAGCTGAGAGGCCTTTTCATCTGGGCACAGGAGTCAATTCTGTATAAAGAAGAACTGCATATAGAAACAGAACCGCAAAGGAGCAGATGCCCAGGGCAAGTGCTGATTTGCACAGATCAAGAAGAACAAGAGAAAGACAGATCTGCTATTCAGAGTAAACCTTGTGAAATTACCAGGGAATAAGAAGGGACTGAAAATGAGAGAGCCCCACCTCAGAACAAAAGGACTGAACAACTGATTCACAGAAGGAGCCCTGTTTAAGACGGTTAGACAGTGTGCTCTGTCTCTGCCAGCATTTAACAGGGCACCAGCAAGGTTCTGCAACTCAGGAACATTCATTGAATGAATGAAGACAGAAATGTGGAGGGGTAGAGTGAGGCTCTGACATCTTCAATTTGTTTCCTGTCTCTACCAGAGTCCTGAGAGGAAGTGCAGCTGAGAAAGCAGAAGCAGCATTAGGAATCTTCTAGAAGTTGAGGGGAGTGGGACAGGGAGAGGTCCTGCTAGAGTGGGTCAGTGAGCTGAGCTATCTTGTTAAAGGGAGGAGAGATGGGGTGTGTAGACCCGGGATCTCTCAATAGTGAATTAATTTTAACTCCTGGCACATTTCTGGAAGAGTCTGGATTCCATTTTTTTTCTTTCCTAGATATGAGTCTATTAAATTGATGGCTTATGAACAAATGGGAATAAGGCAGATAATGGAAGTCTACTGGACTTAAAACTTTTTAGCAACTTATTTTTGTGAGGACTTACTGAAGGCCAGTCAGTGCACTGGGCAGATTAGCTCAGTTAGCAACCATCACCTCCCACTGAGCCAGGCAACTCCAGTAGACAACTTTTAATGTTGTGACTATGCATTTTTTTATTGATATTAGCTGATATCAGGGTTCAGAGTCCACCTTGGGAGTTGGGAGGGGGGTCCCTTTCAGGCTGTGTCCCTGAACAAAGAATTGAGCAGAAACTCATGGTTGCAACAGAAACTGAGATAGTTTATCAGGGGATTGTACACTTCTGAAGGGAGTGGGAGCAAACTAGATTAAAAAATATTGTTTGGACCTTTGACAATCACACAACAGGGGCCTTGGGGCTCATTTGCACTGCACGGGCTTTTGTAAGCACACCCTATCTGTTACATGTAATTCTACATAGAACTTCATGTGTCACCTGTCTCATTAGCATTTTCAATATTCACTTACCGGAGGCCCTGGGAGCTGGGGGCTTCCTCCTCTTTGTGCATAACTGGAAGAAGACCCTTTGTTCTAGAACACAGTCATTTTCCTTCCCTAGCTAGGCTTGGCAATTGGGCAGCAAGAAGAGAACTCTAGAGAGATGGAGAGATCTGCTGTTCCTTAGAAAGATGCACTCAGCCACAGAATGCCCCAGCTGCTGCCCAACTAGAGCAGAGAGTCCTGGTGAACCAAACTAGGGCTTTTTTATGTGTCAGGCCCTTCATTAGTGGTATGTGATACATATGATACATGTTTGCCTGTTAAAAGCTCTGAGACGATTTTTAATAAAACTACCTTCAACTTCACCTAAGGTTAACAGAGGAACTTAAAAAGAAAAAACTATCATCATCTCATGGAGTCTTCATGTTCTGTGAAACCCAGGTTGAAAAGTGTAGTTCTGAAATGATTTTTGAGACAAGGTCTCACTATGAAGCTTTGTCTGGCTTGGAACTCACAATGTAGACTAGGTGCTTCTCAGGTAAGATCTTTCGGGGTCCTAAAAGGGGACCAAAGGAGGGCCTTTCTAGGTCAGGGTGACTTTGGATGATATTTTAGAGGACATACATGTGTTACTGTGACAGGATACCCTGTAGCCTAGACAGGGTTAGAATTTACTTGTAATCAAAGAAGATTTGAACTGCTGATCTTTCTGTCTTTACCTCCCAAGTGCTTTGGTTATAGGCATTCATGACTACACAGGGTTAATACAGCGATGAGAATAGAACCCAGGACTTCATACAAGTGAAGTATGAACTCTATCAATTAAATTACATCCCAAGCCTCAGACATTCATTCTTGAACAGAGAAGCAAAGACCAGCAGCAACCCAAGGTCCAGCATAGTAAAGGGAAATAGCCCAATATCTATTAATACCTGTCTCTCTTGCCTACATTTTTATAGCATGTGTCTTTAAGGCATTTCTGCATTTTCAAAATGGTGTGTGTGTATGAGGTGGTGTGTATGTAGATGTGTGTATGGTTCACTGACATTTTAGGTTAGACTTCAACACTTATGTCTTAAATCTTTTCCTTTATTTGGGCTCTGTAGCCCCATTCCCTGTCTAATTATTTCTCAGTGAGAGTCCAGCAATCTTAGCATACTCTACTTTCCCAGTTTTCTTTCTCATACATCCTGTCTTCTCTTGGCAGACTAATTTTTCCAGATCCAGTCCTTCCTTATCTTCCTGCTTTCCAGGGCTCCTCTCATGCTCAAAAGACATACCTGTTATCCCAGAGATTGGAAGGAAAAGGCGGGAGAGTTGAGTTTCAGGGTACATAGCAAGAGTCTGGCTCAAAAAAACAAGAGCTGAGGATGTAGCTCAGTGGTGGAGAGCTTGGCCAGCATGTACAAGATCCTAGTTTTATTCCCAGCATGGGACAGAGAAAGGATAGGTGTACTGGTTGGTTTTGTGTGTCAACTTGACACAAGTTCGAGTCATCATAGCGGAAGGAGCCTTAGTTGAGAAGATGTCTCCGTGAGATCCAGCTGTAAGGCATTTTCTTAATTGATCAATTCGGAAAGGCCCAGCCCCTGGTAGGTGGTGCTGTCCCTAGGCTTGTGATCCTGTGTTCTATAAGAAAGCAGGCTGAGCAAGACATATGAAGCAAGCCTGTAAGCAATATCTCTCTATGGCCTTGGCATCAGCTCCTGCCTCTAGGTTCTTGCCCTGCTTGGGTTTCTGTCCTGACTTCCTCCAATGATGGATTATGATCTGAAAGTATAAGCCAAATAAACCCTTTCCTTCCCAGTTTGCTTCTTGGTCATAGTGTTTTTTCACAGCAGTTGTAATCCTAAATAAGACAATATGTAAAGCAGGCAGTTCATAGCTAGGGGAATACACACAGCACTTTCATCAAGAACACAGGGATAGTATGTATTACCCCTTCCCCACAGCCCTTGGCTGGCTACCCCATCATCACAAGATGGCCCCAACACGTCTGCGTTCCAGACATGAAGCAAAGGGCTTCATGTGCATTTGTTCTTCCTTTCATGTCATAGAAAGCTTTTCCAGAACACCTCTCTATGGACTTGTGTTTATTCAAAAAACTGTATCACATAAACAGTGTTCTGTTTTTATAGACATTTTTAACTAGGTGGGAGACTAAAGAAACAAGCATTTCTTTCTCCAGTCACTATCACAAAAAAGACCCAAGAGCAGAAAGTTGGAGTTTTGTGTGGTGAGGAGCAACTCACAGTGTGTACTATAAACAGTGTCTCCAGTGGATTGAGAACCATCTCTGTAAGATGGTCACATTCTAATAATTTCAGTCTGGATCCCTAGTTCCCAGGATGGAATTTGGTTCTTGTTAAACACTATTCGAAATCTTACAAAGATAGAGAAAAATACATGTCTCTGCATAAACACCTATAAAGGGCTAAGACAAAAAATTAGAATTGTCAATATATGGTTGTTTCCTATTCAACCGTCTGATGATGTGCTATAGCCACAGCAGTTAGGGCCTGTCCCTGTAGGTTCCTGTGCTTTACTAGCAAACCATTGACTTATAATATTTTTTAAAAACTTCTTTGGAGAAAAAAGGAAATTGGATGGTGACTGTCCCTAATTTGAATTCTTGGGTGTTTCTTTGGTTTAATTAATTTCCCTGAGTTAATAAAATTCATCAGTAAGTTGGGACTCATGTGGACATCAAGGAGAAAGGCTTCCTGGCACACTTTGAGAAGAGAATGAGTCAGGCCCTCTTTGACTCAAGACAGATAGGAAGTCTGCTCACTCCAAAAAAGCACTAGAGAAGGAGTCTGAGATGGAGGGAAGGAAAGGAATGAGGAACGATTGCTTCTGGTTCTCTGTATTACATATCATGGCCTTCAGTAAATTGTTACCTTCTGAATTCTAGAGGCCTATTTTTGGGTCAGTGCGGCAGTAGGTAAGGACATGGATGGAAAACATTCAGAATGTAGACGTTGCTCAGTACTCACTATCACACTCCAGGAAGCCTCAATCTCTTATTTTGATTCCAGAATTATTACAAATAAGGGGAAAGTGGGGGGGGGGAGACCCCAAGCCATGTAAAGACCTATCCAAAGGTACAAGGGAGATGACTCAGTGAGTAAGAGCATTGGATGACCAAACTCGAATCTAGATCCTCATGATGTAAAAGTCGGGTGTGACTGAGCATGCATGTAACACCACAACAAGGAGAAGTGTGGGGCTCTATGCCAGGTATAACAGAAATATGAGGATCTCTGGGGCTGGTTAGTCAGCCAGCCTAGCAGAAAAGGCAAGCTCTAGGTTCAGTGAGAGATCTGACTCAAGGAACTAAGGAGGAAGAGTGACAGAGCAGGATACTTGCTATCCTCCCAACCCCAGCCTCTCCAGGCATATGTGCACAGAAAATATTAATCCAGTGTACATTATATTCTCTGCAGGGTTTAAGCATAACTCTGTCATAGCCTTATATTACATAAAACCTAAGTTTTATCAGTTTCTACCACTTGCCTGTTATTTGGAAGAAGACTGCTCAAGCCATCTGATTTACCTGGCTACCACAGTCCAATGCCCAGCATGGAGAATTGCTTAGCAAATGTTCTTAGAAATAAGATGTCACAAGCTATCTGTCCACCGAACCTCCCTTTATACCTATAACCTCTCTCAGACTTGCAGCCTCCCTTCTGACCATTTGGAGTGTTCTGGAAACCCACGGACTGGCATTTTCATTAAACAAGAACTTTCAAGAGACAACTACTCTTTCCCTTCCTGTCCATTCTTGGACAAGCCAGAAATCCCCAGTTCACAACAGGAAACCAATAGCTCTGTGCTATCAGAAGACATTTCCTCTACCATACAAAATGTCTGAGGAATAATTCCGAACGAGGCTTCACCCATTTCCTGTGAAAGGAGGCAAACCCACCCATTCTGTCCTGAAGAGACCTGCCTTTCCAGCCTTTAGTGACTCCATGCTTTCTGTATCAAGGAAGGGCCTGTCTTCTCCCTTACTTCATCTGACCTAGTACCCTGTGAGCATACCCACTCAGGAGGACTTTTTAGTATTCTAGCAGAGTACAGATCCTTTGACTGAGTTGTACCCTTGCTGGAATAATAATAATAATAATAATGATGATGATGATGATGATGATGATGATGATGATGAAGATGATTTTAATAAAGGTCAACTTCCTTTGATAGTCAAGAGCCAACTTGACTGTGAGGAATTAATGACTGGTGGTATCCTTGATAGTCTAGGGGACAAACTTCCAGCTGCTCCCCTGTTACTGACTTTGTATAGAGAAAAGACCACAGACTTGTTTGGCCTAACTGATCTGTTCTCTCTGCCATCCCAGGACAGTTTTGAGTTCTCTAAGTTGTTCAGAGAGAAGAATTGAGTCTTTTCTAGTAATTGCATTCAAATTTTTACTGCTAAAACCAGATTTGTTAAGCACTATTGTTACAGAAGGGAACACTGAAGCTTCAAAAAGTAAGGAACTTCTCCAAAGTTGCAAGGGCTGGAGGTGGTTCAGTGAACAAAGTGTTTTCTATGCATACATCTGTAACCTAACCCTGTGTAGGAGGAGACAGGAGGATGTCTGGGGCTTTGTGGCCAGCCAGTCTTGTTAGTTAACAAGCTCCAGGTTCAGATTCTGTGTCAAAAAACATGGCAGAAAGTGATAAAGGCTTGTGCACACATATGTGAATATGCACCTACACACATGAACATATATACTACACACACACACACACACACACACACACACACACACACAGGCTGCCAAAGGATACTTTGGCAGAGACAAGCTAGAATTCAGGCTTCTTCGTTTTGGGATTCAGAGTTCCTTCAGAACAAATAGTTTGAATTCCTCTCTTCTAATGCTATCTTTGAAACTTTTTATAAGGGCTCACCAGCAAGGTAGCAGAACTCCACTGTGTTTCAGAAAGGAAAAGCTGTTGGGAACTTCCAGCTTCCAGAGAGAATCCCTTTTCCAAACAGTGGCAGGATGTGCAAGATCAGGGCTTGGCCCTGGACTTCCTGGTTTAGCCTTAGGCAGAGCTGTGTAATATGCCACCAGAAAGGACTTGATGAGGGAGCAGGGAAGCACTCTCACCAGGGAGAAGGTGAGCCTGTTGGAAGGCAATGGAAGGGTTCATTGTTCCTACAGCAGCAACCACAGTCTTGTCAGGCTTAGGCTGGGAAGTTTCTGCAGCAGTGACAAGCAGCCATATCTGGCACCACTAGCATTTGTTTTGATAATAAGAACGTGGGGGCCATAGGAAGTAGTTGACCAAAAGGCATACAAATGTAAGGACCAAGGGTCTATAGCAAGGACATGTCCAAGATGTAGGTTCTGTAGACAGCCATACAGACTGGTCTTTTCTCATTTCTCTTGCTACACTGTCAGCAGGTTCTATCCAGGGCCCCAGGAAGCAGAAGCTCCAGTCATGTTTGGATGTGAGCATGTATGTCAGTTGACTGACTCTCCACCACCTCAGATCACTAGTGCCTCAGATATCAGCTTCTCAAGAAAGAAGGGTATCACGAATCAGTGTTCTGAAGGCCCAGGAAATGATCATTTGTGCCTTTCTTGGTTTGGGTGGGTGACGAGGCTAAGTATCCCAGTGGCAGAGCAGATCTGATCTCATGATCTGAGTCTCAATTTACCCTCAAAGGCATGGCTCTGTTGACCAGAAGATCTTTTGCTAGGTCCTATCTTTTAACTTTTCCAATACTTCCCATGTGATAAAGGCTTGGTGCCATGGTTTTAGGATAAAAGCCTTTAACACATAGGACATGATTCAAAGCATACATCTTCTAGATTTTTTCTTTCTCTTTTGTTTTCTATTCTTCTCTTTCTTCCTCTGTCTCCTTTTTCTAGGCATTGTGTGTCTCTGAGATACAGTCTCATATATTCTGAACTTCTTATCCCCTTGCCACCTCCTCTGAATTGTAAGGATTATAGATTTTTGCTATGTCCAGCATCTTCTAGAATTTTTCAATACAGAATGGGGGTCACCATCTTTACACATGCCTTTGGTTTTTATGTAAAGCCTAGAGATAAACAGCCCTCTGGGGGTTCTCACAGAGAAACATCTTATCTGACCAGTTCCCCACAAGAAACAAATGACCTGCCTATATCTAGGTAATTAGAGAATTCTGGAGGGAGATTATCTGATAAACTCCAAGAAGAACAGAAAACTGATCAAGAGCTACAGCCACTGCCCAAAGGTTTACAATCAGCAGGACAAATGCTCAACTTCCTGCCCTCTCTCAGTAGGCTTTGCATTGATCACACCCAGAGAGAAGGCCTAAGGTCAGGGAGAGATTGATGGAACACAAAGGTCAGTCCTCTGGGCACAGAGAAAGGGACAAAGAGAGGACATCTCCAGGGGACGAAGGAGACACAGGGCTTCTACCAAGCCAGTACTAGATATTATGTCATGACACCATCTACTGTGCCTATAAGCCTTTGAAGGAGATCTGTATAAAAAGGAAAATGACAGGTATATGTCATGGGCTCACTGAGAGCTTGGACCTAGATATATCTGTGTACCAATTGACAGTGACCAGAAGTCACATGAGCCACCAGATACTCTTGAGGCTCTGTCTAAACCAATCATAAACAAAGGCCAAGCACCCTGGACCCTTTTTTCCTATAGCTCCCTTCTTCATCATGGCCTTCCACATCTCATTGAGAAACAGACATACGTAGGGACAGTGTTAGCGAATGGGCATGTCCCACACCTTCCTGAGAATGGAGTAGCTGGCCTGAAGGGCACACTGTCATGTCTTTCCTAGGTTGGGTCTCATCTTCAAGTAGGAGGCAACCTGCTGCCTGGGCACACCAGATAAAAAAACAGTCAAGTTAGCTACTGGTAAAATCAAGAGAAAGACCATGTGTTGTAAAAAGCTAAGGAAGAGAACATTGGTAAACTAGGAAAGGATTCCATGCTTGTATTAAAATGTCAACATTAAAATATACAACAGAGGTGAAACAAGAGGTCTACCACTCTAGCCTCAAGCCCCTATAGTCCACTCAGCACACTTTGATTTGATTTTATTATAATAATAATAATAATAATAATAATAATAATAATAATAGTTATTGTCTTTCTTTCTTTCTTTCTTTCTTTCTGACAGGCCTTGTAGTCTAGGTTTGTCTAGGTTCAGTTTGATGTGTAGCAGAGACTGGGCTTAGATTCTTGATCTCTTTTTCTCTTTCCCCTCTCTTTTAAAATATTCACTTTTAAATATTTTAAAAATAATTTTTAAAATTTAAAATAAAATTAAAAAATATTTAAATGTGAGTGGCTCCTATCACATCTATTGTTCCATATTGTAGTTTGCTTTAGGCATCTAGCCAATATATATAGGCTAAGCCAGAAGGAACAGCTACTTTTTAAAGATGGTCCAGGATTCAGTTCTGGGAAAGATTGTTGAGCTTCTTCAGCTAGAATGTATAAGCCCAACATGTGCTGAGAGTGGTCACCTTTAGTCCCTCACTTGGAACTATGAACATATACTACAGAAGTATCACCAGGTGCTGGCCATTTGTATAAAAGCTCAGTCCACTGCATCTCTGAAACCTTTGCAATGGCTCAAATACTTTGTTCCACAAGGGACTAAAGAGGTAAACAAACCATAGTCCCTGCTCTGGCTTTGAGAAGCAATGGGGACACATATAGGTGACTAGAAACTGGCATTGCAGACATATCAGTGAGCACTTGTGAATACAGCCATGTGTCGATTCTGATCTTAGGCATCTTAGGCAATCAGTATCCGGGAGGAAGTCAAGGATATTTTCCTCATGGAGATGATGCTCTAAACATGGATTTGGCTGCAAGAGATAAGCAGTGGAGGACGGGAGGAGAGCAGATAGGCCAGACTGTGGCAGCATCTTATTTTTGGAAGAATCTACAAAACACCCCAATTCAACAGATGTCCTTACCTTGATTTTGGCCTTTCTGGCCTCCAGAACTGTAAGGAATTACTTCCTCCAACTAGGCTCCCAGCTCCCATTTTGCATGGTCTCCTAGTAATACAGTCATGCTTTGGACCTATCAAGGGAAGGCAGAACCATTATGATGAAATCACCTTGCAAAAACCCAGCTCTGAACTCTAGTGCACTGGGAGCCAAGCTTCCAACATGGGTCTTAACTCCCCTCCAAATAGAGTGCTGTTGGCAAGGCTTCTCTTTCTCCAGTGCCTCCTTGCTGTCTAACTCGCGCTTTCTCTCTACATATGGCTTGGAAGGTGAAGGAATAGGAAGGCAAAGAACAGGGATGGGGTTTGGCATTTGTGTTGCTTTAAATCTTCCATCTTTTCCCTCTGACACTATTTTTGGAAGTCTGTGATTTCTGAGGTTAAGGAAATATGGTTGTGTAACTTGGTGCAACACATTACCATAAATGCTCCGGGTGATGTTCCCTGAATATATCTAGAATCGGAGGAGAGTTGACTAAGAGAGTGATTGACAGCAATGCCTTTGAGTTATCCTGTAATAACTTGAAACAGTTTGCTTAGATTAAAATTCAGCCTTCTAGACACAGTATTTCATAAAGTACATTTAATTGTGTATAGTTAAGCCCATTTGAGAAAAAATACATGGATCTGTAAGGGCAGAACAGAGATGAAGCAATTTTGGATGTTTATCAACCCAGACTTTGGGGACCATAGAAAAGCAGAGTTTGGGGACTACATTTTCAGGGAGAAGTGACTACATATCAAGAGCTGTGACAGAGGAAGTTGAAGTGACCCTGAGCTGTTTTTGTCTGCTCTGACTTTTTTTTTTTCTGGCAGAATGGAAGCTAAGACCAAAAGGCTAAGACCTGATGAAGCCCAGGGAAATCGAAGCTTCTGATGGAACTGGGGAGGGAAGCCAGTTTCTCCCAAGGCCAGAGCTCTGTGAGGATATGAAATCAATAGTGCTGGGCAAAGTCAACCTGAAGGAAATGAAGTCACCAGCAAGGAGTGGCAAGAGGAAGAGAGAGCTGAGGGTCCCAGGAAATTCTGCCGTTAGCTCCATCCTTGCCTTGGCCGTGACTCTCTGCTGAGCTGATTCTGCCTTTGCCTTTGCTGGACTCAACTGAATTGAGTTTGGAGAGTCTGTAGAGCATTCTGACTAATGAAGTATGAACTGTGTCAGGAGGGGATGGGGATGGGGAGTGGCGAGCACATAGAAGTTGGATAGCTAAGTATTTTAATCTCATCCGTACCTTGGCCTCACTTATCTGATTCCTGAAGAATTGAAACAATTGTTTCTTCATGGAAGATTTTCAAGAAGATTCTCTGAATTGGAATTTCAGTGTGACTCCTGTTGCTTCAGTGAACATGGACTCCAGTTTCAACTTTTGCTGTGTGAATTTTTCAGACTTAGTTATTAAAGTAGGCATAAGAAGGGAAGTTCACTCAGAGTTCCAGGGCAAGAAGGCTGCTTCTCAGATGCCTGGCGTGGCTGAAGGATCCCTCCAGTTCTCTCCATTTAGAACTTGTCTATGGCTCCTGTGTGCTTAGTCAGTATTTCCTTAGGTCTTGGGCCCTGTGGAGAGGAACAGCTCATTTACTGAGATGGTCACCAAGAGACTGGGGAGCAAGGCATGACTGTGACACCATGACCCGTCAAGTATCCTTTTGCTGGAGGAGGGAAATGGGAGTAATTTCTACCATGGTTCCGTTCTTCTCACACAGGCTTCCTGTCCTGCAGTCATTGATCATAGGGCAGGTCAAGCAGTTTAAGAAGATGGAGGGCCATGCGCCTTCTCTTTATTATTCATTTCTACCCCATCTCCCCTTTACTGTATGTGTTAACTACTGACTGCAGCTATTTCTGTATGCCTACTATGCACCTTTTGTATATGCTCATGTACATGCTGACTCCTTACTTTTAGCCCTGAAGATTTTATATTATTCCTGCGTTGCAGTAGGAGAAACTGAGGCTAAAGACTTAAATAGCTAATCTGTATTCTTAACGTCCCATGTTGCCTGATGAGAGATAGCGGGGGGGGGGGGGGGGGGGGGGGGAATGGTGAGGGTCTCCTGCCTTGCCAGTGCTCTTGGGCCATTCTTGTCTCCCAGGGAAGATGACAAACAGCACCAATGGTTTGCCTTTTAAAAGGCTCAGGTGTCAAGGTCTTGGCTAGCAGCTGATGGGCTGGTGAGAGGTCGTTAGATCATGAGAGCTCTAACCTAATGGACTGGTTGGCTGATGAATCCATAGCTGAGTAGGCTGTTTGGAGGCTGGGCTTGTTGCAGGAAGTAGGTCACTGTGGGGGCATGTCTTTAAAAGATACATTTTGTCCCCAGACTCTCCCCACTCTGTGCCCTCCAGTGCTCTACCTCCCTCCCTTCTTTTCTCTCTTTTCTCTGTGGCTCTCCTTGTGCCTCGTTCTCTCTGTGTCCTATTTCTTAAGTCTCATTCTTTCTCCTCTCAGCCTTCTCTCTCTTGCATTGCTAGGGATTGAGAACAAGGTCTGGAGGACACGGATCAAGCATTTTACCACCGAGCTACACCATAGTCCTTGTGTGAGCTTTTCTCTTTCTTTTTTCCTTTTGTAAGATTTTACTTTTCATTATGTGTCAATGTGTGCATCTGTGCGAGGGTATTTGCACATGTATTTAGGTGCTTGCAGACGCCAGAAGAGGGTATTGGCTCCTCTGGAGCTGCAGTTACAGAAAGTTGTTAGCTGCTTGATATGAACTAAACTAAACTCGAACTTTACTCGAGTCCTTTGTAAGGGCCGTCCACTTTAATCACTGACCCATCTTTCCAGCCCCATCTCTATCCATTTATTTAGGCACAATTTAACTATATAGCCTAGGCTTGCCTCAAACGCCTTCCTTCTGAGTCAGCCCTGGTGTGCTAGGATGACAGGTGTGTACCATCACATCCTGCCAGCATGACTTCTTTGTAATGAAAAAAGCAAAATAAATAACAACAACAACAACAACAAAATGAGCACAGGCCAGGGCTGATGACAGGACTCTATTCCATTGTCTGGTTTAAGTGAGGGTTTGAATGTGAATTTGCCTTTTGGCCTTTAGCAATCAGTATGAAAAGGGCTAGAAAATATTTATAAATAGAAAATATCTATTACTTGTAGAATTTAGTATCTAACAGAAACTTATTCCTCTTACACAAGTGGAGCACAGAGAGCCCTAAGACTGAGATAGGAGCTTCCCAGGTCTGTTTTCCTTTGTGGGCAGATACTACATAAAGTAATCTTATAACAAAGAGAATAAACCCCACAAAGGGCTTTGTTTCCTGGAGGCTAAGAAGTCCGGCTAGTGCCCTGGGAGATGCTGTATCTGCTTTGGACAACCTTTAAATATCGAAACTAATTTTCTAACTGCCAGATAAATAACATTATATTTACAGAATTCCCCTAATATCTGGGCCTTTGTCCAATCCATAGAAGATGTTGTATATTCTTGCCAAAGGATTTTGTTTGCTCCCCAGGGTGAATATGGGACTTTTCTGTGTTTAAGCCTGAAGAACCAGGCCAAGTGGGACACATTGGTCTTCTCACCTCTTTGTCTCTGGCTTCTCTTTGTTCACTGTGCTAAAGAGTGGGATGGGTGTCCTTAACTTCTGTTACAGAGTACACAGCAGCACATACGGTGAGCTCATTCTTTCCTTTATGTCTCACACATTCATAGAGCAAAATTCGAACTGTGAACTATCATTCCAGAGCCAGGGATCAAGCCTTTGGAAGGTAAATGGTCAACAGAAAGCTGGCTGGGTAGTGGGACGTGTAGAAGCTTATGGTGGAGCTGTGAAACTCAAGGTTAGGTGGATTTGTGGTGGCTGAGAGGACCAGAGACGAAGGGTTAAGAGGTCATGAGTGACCCTGCTCTAACAGTGGTGAAGTGCCAAAGAGTTAGGGAGCAGGAGCCTCCCCTGGAGGTGTGGGCTTCTGTGGATCTGGCTTTTCTGAGTGACTTAGCACATCACAGCAAGCCTCTGGCCAAGTCTTGCATAGATTCAAGAAGTGGCAGCAGCTTCCACAGGAGGCCTCTGACAAGTATACGGCTTAGGTTGAAGCTACTTTCTCAGACTGAAAGACTATCCTGTCATTTCCAGCCTCAGTTCCCTCCTGTGAGTCACACTGAAGCCTTAGGTTCAGGAAATAATTCAAGCTGTGCTCCCCCCTCCTCAATGCAGTCACATGCTTTCTACTATGGAGGTCAGATAAGGAAAGCAAGATCTTTAACCTGACAATCCAAAGAAAATGCAAATAATTTGAGGACCAACTCCCCATTCATCCATCCATCCATTTGTTAGCTTGTATAAACACATAGTTTTTGAAATCTTATTTACTCTTGCAATTTTGAACATATACAGTGTGCTTTGGTTATATCTCTTCATCATTATCCTATCTTATTCTCCTCTCCTTTGTTCAAGTCCCTTCTTCCAACAATTTACCAGTTTGAGGAATATGGCTCCCCCTCCCCCAGGCCATTTACACCAATAGGTCCTTATGGGTGGGGCCTCATAAGTCCCTTCCGTACCCTTAAGGAACTATTGATGGCCCAGGTTTGTGCAGTGCTAATGCTGCTCTGAGTTCATGGATGCAACAGCCAAATCATGTCCTTAGATAGTGCTCCTCATCGTCCCTTTCCATCCTCTGGCCCCTCATCCCTTCTATCTCTCCTCAACTGTGTTCCCTGAGTCTTCTTCAGTAGATACCCTGGTTACTGCTGAACATCCAGTAGCTACGTGTTTCCATTACTTTGGGCAGTCGTTCTTGCTTTCAAAATGACATGGTCCCACTTTGTGCTGTGGCCTACTTTCTTCCTCAGCATTAAAAATGCCCACAGATGCACCTCTGATATTGGAAGCATGCCTGGTTGAATATCCTGATTTCTATAATATAGAGTAGGGCCTATTTCGTTCCCCATTATTATCTTATAAGACTTTTGAGGATTAATTTTTAGTATGCAAAATAATGGATTTCATTATGAGATTTTCCTCTATATTTTTGTATATTGCTCAAGGTGCCCCTTCATTGTGAGGCAAAAGTTATGTTTTACATTTAAATTACTGTACTTAAGAGATCTACAAAACAAGATATCTCTAATCTGTAAGCTCCACTTGCCCAAGGACAGATAACATCCTGGAATGCTGGGGGTGTTTGTTCATGTAAAATAACAAGTCACGTGTCTTCACTTCTGTAGACAAGGTCCGCTGCTCCAACTGTACTGGATGTGCTTGATCACAGGTAGGTGGGTGGTCCATAGGCAGGAAGTACATTAGGGTGTATGCTTTCTCTAACTGGATGAAGATAGGAAGTACATAACCTTGTGGGTTTTGCATTTATAAGCACTAGGCTATCATAATTCTAATCCATTCTCTGGGAACCCCAGATACATATCTGACTATTGTCTTGCATCCTGGCCAGTATTAAATAAAGCTTGCTTTAAATTTGGATCATAAATTATTGTAGTGGTCTTAGTCTCACCCAGTGGGATTAACACCGACTCTCCTCCTCTCTTCTTCCTCCTCACCTTACTGCTCCCAAATCTCCTTCACTGCTTCCATATTTTAGAAATAGGCCTGTCATAGTTCCTGGTATTCTTTCATATGGATATAAAGCAATCCATCTAAGCATCTCTCTTTGGGGGATCTTAGCACTTCCTAATATTTCAAAAGTATATGCAACACTGTAGCATGCATTCTTGAATAAATCATGACTCACATCTCTATTATTTACTTAGTAAACAGAAATGAACAGAGGAAGACACATCCTCTAATACACACGCTCGCACACACACACACACACACACACACACACACACACACACACACACACATTTTAAAACAGGATTTTACTATTTAACTAAAGCTTGACCCATGCAACTAAAGTGGGTCTCAAACTTGTAATCCTCGAATTTTATCCTCAGACTCTCAAGTGCTGAGATTACAGGCATGTGCCACCATGCCTAACTGGAAGATACATTAAAGGTCTATATTACATATTGACAAACTGTTTTCTACAAAGATTCAATCGGGCCATATGCTGCTGTTAATGCATGATTAATTCTTTCTATCTTTATTAATCTAACCTTACAATTCTGGTCATTGGTACATATTATTATAGTTTAAGAATATACTTGTCAATGGATCAAAAATGCACTTTAAAATTAATAGTGGGATAATTTTTTAAAAAACATATTTTCTGTATCAGGAGACTTTGTGTTACTATGGTGAAATATCTAAAACAGATAACTCATGTGGAAGGGTTATGTTTTTGGAGGTTCAAAGTTCAATATCTGAATGATATGAGATCTATGTCTTGTGCAATACTCAAAAGGCAAAGCTCTGGAAACAAGAGCTGGTATGAAGAAAACCAAGTTATTCAAAGAATCCTGAGAAAATAAGGGGCTACCTTCCCTAAAGACCATCGAATGGGATGTGGGCTTGTGAAAGGTCTTCAGCAGAGAGAAAGGAGTTGTAGAGAGCAATAGTCAGGAAGACTGCACAGAGCAGGGTCTCCCTCATGCAGGGAGTGTGTCTTTTTATGACCCCTTCCACCAGAATGTCACCAATGATCCTAGGTCTGGTTTCTCCAATTCTTTAGACAAACATCTTTCCTTGCAGTTATTTAAAAGCTTATGTTAGCTGATACACAAGACAAAAGAACAGGGAGGGCTTAACATATATTGATGTCATCTGAAGGTCACCAGATGTTCTGGGATCTGTAACTCTAGGAACATCCTAATGCTTAGATGTGGGTTTTCTTTGGACCTGAGAAGGCTGGGTGAGAGGAAGAGGGGAGGCAGAAAGTAACTGCTAAAGATATCTCTCCAAGGAACAGCCATTGTTGGTGCTACAGGGATGGAAGGTAGATTGGGGGTTTGGCCAGACCTCAAGTGAGTGACAGCCCCTTATAGTGGGAGCACATGTAGAAAGTAGTAGCTGAATATTGGACATGAACAAAGAGAAAGAATATGGCAGAGAACGGCTTTTAGTATACATAATAACTTCATGAGAACTACCAGAGAGCTTCCCAGGAGTCCAATGGGCTATGAGGTCAACTTCTAGCCCCCTCCCAGTCCTACCCCCCAGACCAAACTCATAGCCAGCTTGCCCTCCCATTCTTCCTCCAGTCTACCCCCTTTATTTCTGCTGTGAATAAACTTTTTTATTTTTCCCTCTTTTCTTTTCTTTTCTTTTCTTTTCTTTTCTTTCTTTCTTTCTTTCTTAAAAAAGATTCATTTTATTCATTTTATTTATATGAGTACACTGTCAGTCTCTTCAGACACACCAGAAGACGGCATCGGATTCCATTACAGATGGTTGTGAGCCACCATGTGGTTGCTGGGAATTGAACTCAGGACCTCTGGAAGAGCAGTCAGTGCTCTTAACCACTGAGCTATCTCCCCAGCCCCTTGCCCATCTTTCTAAACATGGCGTTGATTTTTCTAAAGTCCTTATGAAGTATGAACATCAAATTTAAAATTTTTCTTTTCCCTTCCTCCTTTTCTTTCCTTCTGCCACCTCTTCCCTTCCCCTCCCCTCTCACCTTCTGTTATCACTTAGTCCAGGCTGACCTTAAACTTGCTACATACTTGGAGACTGGGGCGCTATCGACAAGGAGGAATGCCTCCTTGGACAGGAGACGAGGACAGGTGAGAGGAAGTCTTGGGATGAAGGGGCTGGAGGTCAGCATAAGCCTCAGGATACAGGAAGAAGGGGAAGCAGAGCCAGTCATCCAAGGAGACAGCCTGGGAGTGCCATCCTGAGAAGGGTGTAGCTGGCAGGCCCAGACCTGACCCAAGAGCCCACTTTCCTTTCCAGCTCTGATGGCTACTGATAGGAAGTTCCCAGTTCTCTTTGGTCACTTCAGCTAGAATTTGGGAAGAAACATGACTGAATCTAGGTCTTGATCACTGTGAGACACAGGTCAGACTTGAGCGAGGTGAATTAAAATATTTATTTTGGAGAAAGAAGGCACACAGGACTCTCTCTTGTCCAAACACTTTCAAAAACTCTTAGTGATGGTTCTGTCACCAAGCCACCTGCCTTCCACATGTGCGCTAACGACAGCCTCCCCTGCTCCTTTGGTCTGCACTTTTTCTTGATGTGGGCTACAAACCGCATGTGCTCACTAACTTTGCTGGCTCTCCTTTGCATCCACTGGACTCTAATTTTATATGAAATGCAAATTTTTATTTTCCTAAATACAATTTCCTCCTTGAAGAAAACACTTGTAGAATCCAGTTTTTGGATGATGACACACTGGACTGTATTTATTGGCAATGCTCTCAGCTACTTATGCACAGGGGACAGAAATCAGAGCTATTGGATGAGACCTGGAGCCAAGGCAGTCCTGGCATTTCCCACTGCTCTCTGCCTTTCCCAGTGATGGCTGAATCTTGTATTCTAGGTAAAGAGAAACAGAGCCCAGGGTCCCTTTGAGCAAGGGAAAGCCTGACCTGATTGGCACTTGGGGACATCAGCCAGTGTCATTTGCAGGATTTAGATCAGGTGTTCAATTTGATCCCTGGAACATTATGAAGACTTGGTTTCTTTTGTTTGGGAAACAAATTCACAAGTTCATCAGCCTGGGACCAAGAGTCCTGCTCACACTAATATAGCCTCTAGTCTCATAGAGAAATGAGGCCAAGGTTCAGTTTTCTATGCTTAATCCCCATTCTGCAGCATGCCAACAAGAGACAAGAGAGCATCAAGAGATGAGAGAATTAATGTATTCATCTTTGTGGGAAGTGCCTGAGAGACCCATCAACTACACCCTTTTCTTTCTGGACTTGAGGAGCTCATCTTGTTTTAATCCTTCACTCTGTTCACTCTCTGTACAGACTAGGAAACAGTCATTTCTAGGGAAGACAAAGGCCATTTGTATCTGTTTCCTCCTTTGATTAGGAAACTGTGCGTCTTAAGAAGGAATTAAGATTTTCTGAGAAAATACCTAGAAGAGATGAAGTTGAGAGGGAACAAAACCTTTGGAACATAGACATAGGGCAGTGTGTGTGTGTGTGTGTGTGTGTGTGTGTGTGTGCGTGTGTGTGAATGGACTGAAGTCCCAGTGTCTTTCAGCAAATGTTGAGGAAACCGGGGCTTGTTGGAGCAAAGAAAGTAGGTCCAGAGGTCCGAGGTCTGCGAATGTCTGTCAGATTCCTTTATTTTGAGGACTGTTTTGAAGACCACATAACAGGCATTCAATAAAATGTTGGCATCATCAACAGAAAGGACGGAGATGAGGAACTGCCTGGGAGAAGTCTGGTTGTATTTTGTTTGTTCTGAGCTTGGGGTCTGGGAGCCTAAATCATCTCACCAGAATATCAGTGGGTCAAGAGACCGAGGGAGACTGGAATAGGAAACACTTTATGTGTGTTGCGTTTCACCAATGTGGATGCTGAGCCCAGAGAAATTAAATGAGCTGCCTGACATTTTTCAGAAATTTGAGTAGGAGCATTGGGGTTTGACCCAGATCTTTCTTTTCTGAGCTTTGTCTTAGATCTGTTGTATGGTGGTCATCTTTGGCTTGCCCCTTTCTAGGCTCTGAACCATCCAAGGATTGAACCATGGTCCACTTGGTGGGTTTCTGAGTGGCACTTCACAGGAATCCCATGTTCTTTAAGAAGCTATAGGCGCTCATGTAGAAGGATGGGGGCTGGACTCTGGACTAGGAAGCAGATGACTTGGGGTCTTCCTTGAATTATGGGCCTCAGCCACTTGTTGAGGCACAGGATTCAGATTGATATCCCCTTTTCTCTGTGAAAATCCACCTTCCCCACCAGAAGAGGGCATTGGATCCCATTATAGATGGTTGTGAGCCACCATGTGGTTGCTGGGACTTGAACTCAGGACCTCTGGAAGAGCAGTCAGTGCTCTTAACCGCTGAGCCATCTGTCACGCCATGTGCCATCAGATTCTTTCTGGAGTCATTGTGCCAGTTTTCTCCAGACTGACAGGAGTTCCCTAGACTCTGGCTTTCATTTTTTAACCTGACAGATCTGGGCAAAGGAAGACTGAGAAGTGATTGCCTTGGTCTGTGGTCATCTGAAGGTGTGGTCTCCATCATGGTTCCCAGTGGTTTTCACACCAGCAAAGGATACTCTTAGCTGCCTCTACGTGGTGTTGGCAGCTCACAGAAGTAACAGTATGCCACCTCTGAATTTTGGTTTCTTCTCAGGCCTCATGTCTTGGGTTCTATTTTCTTACTTTCCCACTCAGTATTCGCTCTGAGACCCATAAACTACCGGGTAGAGAGCAGGTCTGAGGAGGTCACTGCATGCTGAGATCCCTGAAGGCTGCAGCTAAGCAGGAACTGGATCCCTCAGGGATGGAGGCTGGTTTAGTGTTTTACTGTTGTGAACAGACACCATGACCAAGGCAACTTTTATAAGGGCAACATTTAATTGGGGCTGGCTTACAGGTTCAGAGGTTCAGTCCATTATCATCAAGGCAGGAGCATGGCAGCATCCAGGCAGGCATGGTGCAGGAGGAGCTGAGAGTTCTACATCTTCATCTGAAGGCTGATAGCAGAATACAGGCTTCCAGGCAGCTAGGACAAGGGTATTAAAACCCACTCCCACAGTGACACACCTACTCCAACAAAGCCACACCTATTCCAACGGGGCTACACCTTCTAATAGTGCCACTCCTTGGGCCAAGCATATACAAACCATAACAGAAGCTGACCCATCACCATGCAGGTGAATTCGGAAGCTGAGCCCTCAGCTCAGCAATTTACTTGTGACTTCAGCCTTATCTCATCTAGTTTGCCACCTCCAAAGATGCCCTGGAGTCAGACCTCTAGTGAAGCCACACCCAAATTGTCATCACACAGACTTGATAATTATGGCTGTTTTTTTAAGTCACTAAGTTTTATTAAGTTTATTAGATACAATAGATTTAATAGAAAACTTTTCCAGAAGAATTCAAACACAGAATTCCAATGCTCAGATACAGAAGGGTGTGGGGACTCACTCTCAGGCATTCCAGGGCTGAGCTAGGACTAAGCATGTGACCTAGGCTGGGCCACTGAGCATGATTTTAGAGAAACTAGAGCAATGTTCTCTGTTAGGTTTCTGGTGTGTACTTCCAAGTCTTAAAAAGAAAGCCCAGAGCTGCCAAGGAGGTGTCAGGTTTGGAGGAAGGGGACAGAAAAGGGAGAATGGATGGAGCCTTGAAGTGGAGCAGGGATGATTCTGGTTGTGGTATGTGATGCTCTGATCAAACTGTTCCTGGTTAACCCTTTCCCTATCCAGCTCTGGTTTATTTAGTTTTATTTAAGGTACATTTGATGTCCTTCCCTTCCTCCCCCACCATCCTAGATTAATTCTGTCTGATTCAGTGAAGGTCCTGATTTTAGAGATGGGGAAACTCAGAGAAGTTAAATAACCAGCCTGAAGCCACACAGCAGTGGTGGATGTAGTGGTGTGTGTGTGTGTGTGTGTGTGTGTGTGTGTGTGTGTGTGTGTGAACGGTGAAGTCCAAATGCACTCCACAGCCCTGCTCGTTCTATCAAAGCAATCTAAGCAATGTATTAGCTTCTGAGCCCTTGCTTCCAAGAGCTAGAAATTCCCGGAAAGACTGAGGAGAGCTGGGTGAAAAGTGAGGAGGCAGAATATGTTCTTGTGGGAGGAAGGAACGTGGTACCCTGACCATGTTCTTCCCTGGGGAAGCAACTGGGCCAGAGTCTGGGACTGTGCTTCTGTGTGGCTCTCAGTGCAGTGCTGAGAGCAGAGCTCCAGAAGCACCTGTAGGGTTGTTGTTATTGTTGTTGTTGTTGTAATCTTTCTGGAGTAAGTGCTCAGACACCAGTGACAGTGGACGAAGGAGACATTAGTTGCTGGTGGACCAACACCACGACAACAGTTCCCGAAAGGCCTTGGTATCACTCCCGGTTTGTATTTTCGCTTCATGCTTTAAAACCACAAGGTGGGGTGAGCAAGTAAGCCAGATCAATCAGGTTGTTAAGGGCAACCACCCATTGTTTCAACTATTCCTCCAGGTCATTCTGTTCCAGGTAGCAAGTGAAGTCATACTTGGCAAGGAGATGGTACAGGCAGTGCTTTAAATGAATCGCTGCATAAGTCACGGTCTAATGCTCTTCTCTGCCTTATTCTTCCTCATTGGTTTCGGTTTGCTTGGGTTTTTTTGCTTTGTTTTGTTTTAGACACTGAAACTTCGAGAGGTCTAAATCTGTAGGTAGGCCTCACAGGTCGAAACCTTCTGCTTCTGGTTTGCAGATGGGAGAAGAACATCCATCATGAAGGCGCCACATGTGTGCTCACTCTTTGCATTGTTGCTCATGATATTACTGTTGTACATGAGAAACATACGAAGGCTCGGGGCCGGGCTCTGTGGGAACATTTAAAGGCTAGCTTCTTCTCCTTCTACCACTTTGGCACTAAATGATACTGGGCTAACCGTCTTGGATCTGTAGTTATAAATTCTTCTTTAGATGGGAATTTCTGAAGTCTGCTTGGATCTTAGGATTCTTGTCTTTCATAGAGTCTGAAAAGTTTGTAGGTGTCACGTCAGGGAGCATTTCCTGTTTCACTCTCTCTTCACTGTGTCTGAAGCTCTAGCTGTGTTTAGAGCTTCTTGCTGTATTACCCATGGTTCCCACACATCTTTCCCACCTTCATATTGTCAGTTTCTCTTTTTCTATATTACATTTTCCTTCTTATTCCAAGGCTATTCTTTTCTTTAGCTATATTTATTCTATTATCCAATCTGTCAATAAATAAGTAAATAAATAAAAATTGTTTTCAAAACAGTTTTTTTTTTTATCCTGAAACTCATTCTCTAGACCACGCTGGCCTTGAACTCACAGAGAGATCCACCTGCCTCTGCCTCCCAAGTGCTGGGATTAAAGGGTATGCTACCATCACCCGGGGAATTTGAACTTTTAATGTATTTTATTTTTTTAACTTCAATTTAATTTTCTTTGCTTCATGTGTACCTAGCCAGTGTTTATAATCTCTTATTTATCATATTTTTGGGAGCAGTTTTTCTTTCTCAGACATATTTATTTGCAATCATTTATTCAATAATCTCAATTATATCTATAATTGTGGTCTATTTATTTCTTATTTCTGTTGTCTTCTTGCCAGTGGGGAAAAGTTTTGAGCCTGATTTTCAAGTCCATTCATCTAGACAGAATTACTTTGCTCTTATCAGTTTCTTAACATGGTGCACTTTTGACTTCAGAACCACAAGTTGGAGGAGGCCAATCAGAGCCCTCATGGATAGGAATTCTCAGTTGGATCCTTTTCTTCTTACTCTTTTTGTTCAGACTCAGGTCAAGGTACTCTGTTATCATCTTCAGTTATTAAGACATAGCCTAAAATGGGCCAAAGTCTCTCATCATCAGCACTAGGGACTGCACAGGTTTCAGCTAACATCTGTGAGTTCTCAGCTCTCCCCTGAAAGTACACTGTGCAGTGGCTACTCAGAGAAATACAAGCTCTTCCTTATTTCCTATGAAATGCCCGTTTGCTTGTTGCATGCTGTCTATGGATTGCTCAGTAGTATTATATAGGCTCCTTAAGCTCTGTAAGTTTGTCTGGTCTTCACTAGACATGCCATCGCTCCCTCTGACAAGGAGCATGACCCTTCTACCCACATGGGAGAGGAGAGGAGGAGGAAGTAGAGGCCTCTCTACCTAATACAGACAGAGGCTGGGCCAGTATAAAATCTTCAAATGGAGCCTGTGGTTAAAAAAAAAAATGTTTGTGTGTGTGTGTGTGTGTGTGTGTGTGTGTGTGTACATGCATATTCATGCATACTGCATAGTGGTCAGAGGACAAGTTGTGGAAGTTGTTTCCTTCTACCATGTGGGTCTCAGGGAACAAACCCGGGTCATCAGACCTTGCAGCAGGAACCCTTCCACCCAGTCATCTACTGGACCCTTTCCCATCTTTTGTGAGAAGTTATGAAGTGAGAAGATTGCAGCTGATGGAGTGACAGATGATGTACACACTTGTAATAGGTTTGTTCTGTTTGATTTGTTACAGCCTGTACTTTCCTAATTAAAATGACTCAAACAAAACACAGCAAAATGGGGTATCCTATCCTCATTTAGAAAATTACCTGGTTTAGGAGGGAATAAGGCACCAGTGAGGTCAAACAGCCATGGATTTGCCAGGGGTTTATGTCAAGAGAGACTGTGGCATGGAGTAGAGCCACCGCAGTCTTGTGTCACTTGCTCCTTAGAGTCTCTGACTCTCCAGTAACTGAGAGTGAACAGTAGGAAGAACCTCATGACTAGTGAATGTCTCATGTACATCTCAGGATCTGCTTTCCTAGGAGACCCAGGAGACCCTCAAAAGTACATTCATAAGAGTGGCAAGTAGGAGATGTAAGGGGTAGAAGCTACTAGACATTAGCAAGGGGCTTGTTCTTAAAGATTTGACCCAGAACTTGTAAGGAAGAAGACGATGGGTACAACCCATTGAATGTGTACAACCTTCTGCTTTGATTCCAGCAGGGATTGCTGGGAGTGCAGGAGCTGTGATAGATAGCCATGGGTTTCATGAGCACTGTCTTCCAGGGAGACAGTGGGCTGGGCACTGAGCTCCAGGATATGCGGAAGGAAATCTAGTCTAGAGAAGCTGCAGGGTCTGATGTCAGAGCCTAGTGAGGGGAGTGAATAGCTAAAGAGATGAGGCATTGTAGTTTGAATTTAGTCTACAAGAAAAGGAAGGCCCAGGGAGGAAAGCAGGAGAAGACTCTGCAGGCCAGCATTGGAGGGCTGGAGAGAGAGACTGTCAATAGCAGGATTTCTCAGATTGGAATTCTGGAGGACACTTCAGTTATGTTTTTTTTTTTTTTTTAACAAGCACAAAGCAAGGCAGACTGGGAAGGTTTGGCCTCAGGAATGATGAGTGGTTAAATGTCTATCAGCTAGCACCTTGTGGTGAACATCCTTGAATAGTCAGGTTGCTAATCAGAGCTGGCCCAGTGGGGTACAGCCAGGAACTGGCCAGTGTTCAGATCTGATCTTCCAGCCAACCCTAGGATTTCAGTGGTTTTCCCGCATCACCCAGGATTGCCCTAAAGAGGTGCAGAGAACTAAAGTGGGTAGAAAAACCAAGAGGCCAGGACAGAAGGCAGCAAAGGCCCTTGACTGAAAGAATTTCAAACACTCTTCTGCCAAATTCTCTTCCTTCCACCACTGACATGTCTGGCTTCCCTCGTGGGATCGAGTTTTATATTGACAGGGAGGAACATGGAGATACCTCTCAGGTGTACAAGAACAACAAAGAACATGCAGGGTGATTCTAGTTTTTCATTCATTTAGCCAGACATCAAGCTTTTCACAAATGAAAATGTCATGAATTTGTCTTGGCTTCTTTTAGTGGCCATGGGGAAGGGGGAATGTAGAGAAGACAGATCCCATCAACAAGAAACGATGCTTAAGTTCATTTGCAAGAGGAAAGACATATGCCTTTGGGTACAAAAACCACAGTGATTGTGGGGGCAACAGCATGCAGGTCAGTGACACTGAGAAGGAGTCAGAAGAGTTCCCAGGTGTCAGCTGACCATTCCTGATTCTGGAGGTGTGAGGCTTGCTGTTTTATGGACTGCCTTCTCTTTGCTTGGGGTTCACTAGAAATAGAGCCTAAGATATGGACACTGGTGCCAAGGTATTAACAGATACATGAGGAGGTGTCTGTGTATGTGGGAGAGGCAATGGGGAACAGTGATAAGGGGAGGGGACGAGAGACTATGAAAAGTGCTTCACTGAGCTAGCTGTTCCTAAGACTAACTGCAATGCATCTAACATGCAAATCTCTACACAGCACAGAGCCAGCCTGTCCACCAGGGACAAGGGAGCAGTCATCCTCTTGCACTGCTGCCCATCAAGCCTTTGTTGAGAGTTGCTTTCTGGTGTAGGAAAAGGGTGAATACTCACTTCTCTGTCCTATCCTACTGAAGTGGAGGTCTGGAAGGATCCGGTGACTAGGAAATGCTTCAGGCTCTCCCCTATTCCCCTAGATCCAGGGTGGATTTGGATATTAGCAGATGTTCCCTGAAGTGGTTAGAATAAGAGTGCCAGTAATCTCTATTTAGAGGAAATAGTGGGGTTCAGTCTACTCCACACTGTGGGGAGTCTGGTGGCCTCTTCAGTGTCTCAGAGGATCTTCTGGTTACCTTGTGATGAGAAATACAAAAGCTGTTGTCTTTAATTTGCCTTATCAAAAGCATGGTCCATAAGCTGGGGATGTGCTCAGCTAGAAGAGTGTGTGCCTAGCACACAGGAAGCCTAGAGTTCAATTCCCAGTACAGCATAAACTGACATAGTAGCATATGCCTGTAACCTCAGCACTTAGTTGGTAGAAGCAGGAAGATCAGGAGTTCAGGTCATCCTCAACTACATAATAAGTGTGAGTGCAGCCTACGTGTATTGAGCATGCCATGCCAGAAAAAAAATAGTTGAACATATTTGTGTCATTCTACACTCAGAACTTATTGAATAACATTAAATTCATAAGCTTTAGTAATTTCAATGAAAACAATTTGTCCTAAAATCTACCTATCTTGGTAGCTTATCAAAGGTGAATATAAGTATTTGATTTCAATTTTAATTATTAATATTAATTCTCATAGCACACAGCACATAATTAACTATATCTGTTTACCTGTATACATATTTATGGCTATTGAATGAGTGTAAGTTAAAGAGGCTGCAGCCTTTTTCAAGAAGTTCAGATGGGATGGAGAAAAAGTTTGTGTTGATAAGACAAGAAACCAGGCCATTTTAAGGGAGGAAGCTTCTAGAGACAGGTTTGAGAGTTAAGCTACAGACTACAGCTTTGAGGTATTAGGTCAACCCAAGCTTGAAGATGGAAATGGGTCAGGAGAAAGAGATGGGTCAGGAGAAAGAGATGGGTCAGGTTCAGGTACAGACAGGTGAATATGCAGTGGAATAGGCTGCATTGACGGCAGGAGACTGAGCCAAGCTGGGGATTAGATTTTGTGGTGTCTACTGTATGGCTGAAGCATTGACAGAGGTTAGGGAAACAGATGAAAAGATGGTGTCACCAGACAACTTAGTTACTGTTCCATTGCTGTGAAGAGACACCATGAGCAAGGAAACTTGCAAAAGAAGACCTTTAATTGAGGGCTTGCTTACAGTTTTAGAGTATCAGTCCGTGATCATTGTGATAGGGAGCACGGTGACAAGCAGGCATGGTGTCAGAGAAGAGGCTGAGGGCTTTACATCCTTATCCACAAGCAGCAGGAAGAGAGAAAACTAGATTGGGTCTAGCATGGGCTTTTGAAACCTCAAAGCCCACTCCTAGTAACACACCTTCTTCAACAAGGCCACAGCTATCCAGTGAAGCCACGCCCTCAATCCTTCCCAAACAGTTTTACTAAGTAGGGACTGAGCATTCATGCATCTGAGCCTATGGAGACCATTCTTACTCAAACCACCACACTACCCTTCATTGTTTTTTGGAGGACACCAACTCCCATGATGATTTCTAGAACTGAGTTCTGCATAAAACCCCATGGATTTGGAAGACGGGGGGGGGGGGGGGGGGGGAGGAGGGTTAGTTTGATGTTTGCAAATCTCACACCCTAAGAAAAGGAGCCACACTCTATTGGGAACAGGGAGGTGTGACTCAGAAAGTTGAAAGTTTAGATTCACCTAGCTCTTCCAGTGGGCCAGGTGTCTCCGATGATTAGTGGGTAAGAGAATCCCCAAAGTAGAAAAATGACTGCAAATTTGAACTTGCCTTTATGCTCAGAGGGTATATGCATGATACAAGTTAAAAATATCTGCTTTTTCTTAAGCATTATTTTTCATGATGATCGTTCTGATGAATAAAACAGAGGTTTGGAGAGAATCTTTCCTACTGACTGGGGAATTCATTAGACCTAAGATCCCAGTGGCAGCTGCAAGCATGCACACTTGTAAGATGTGGGCAGGGACACAGTGCCTGTGTGAAGGATGGTCTGTCACACAGCAGCTCTGCACTTATCTGTCCCCATCCTTTGACTTTTTGAATTATTTATTGAACAGTCTGAACTGAACTTATTGTACAGACAGGTTTGATAATCTCCCCCTCTCTCTTGCTTTTGTTCTATGACAAGTCTCATATTCTTTCCCCTTGGTCTGAATTCTGAATCATTCACTTTATTGTCATAATAAACTTGATACTTAGTTCCTTCTAAGCTCACCCTGGCTTCTTGGAGGAGAAACTTGAAAGACGTAAGACTGGGTTTCCCTTTCCACCAACTCCTTCCCTCTATCTGGGTCACTCTATCCTTTTCCGTTTTGAGGGTGATTTCTGCTTAAGTCCTTTTCTTGTGATGGCAGCTGCTTTTGGTTCTATGACAATAGCTTCTCTCTGGGACCATTTGGGTACCATGAGGAAGGCCTTTTGGAAGGGGCCTCTGACTTCCCAGTTCTGGATAGAAGACCAATTATTGTGGAACCCCATCTTCTTGGCACGACTTGGCCATTATCCTCTTGCACTCTGAGCAGCTGTGATTACCCCACATGGCACGCCTGTGCAAGACTGGGCCCATCAATGTTCCATTATGGAGAGAAGAGGGGCTCATGAGGATATATATGTAGTTTGCAG
This sequence comes from Rhynchomys soricoides, assembly GCA_019843965.1. Lineage (NCBI taxonomy): Eukaryota > Metazoa > Chordata > Mammalia > Rodentia > Muridae > Rhynchomys > Rhynchomys soricoides. The sequence goes on along the minus strand of JADRCH010000182.1, from coordinate 1,925,864 downwards.
TTGTTGGGATGAAGGGCCATGCATGCTCACCCTTATTTAAGGGTTTATAGGTAGTTAACAGTTTGGGAATAGTGAGAGAGATGTTTTCTTCAGCGGTGTAGCCTTTGGCAAGTTCTGTAAATCCATCCCCATGATCCTTTAAGAGTCTCAAATTTAACTCACTGTTCCTTCAAGCTAGATTTGAGTGGAATTATTTATTTGGTCTCTTATTGGTGCCCACCTGGGTAGTGAGTGGACGTTCCTTCATCTCCCCAGGGAAAGTTCAAGTGCAACCCATTCCAGCCTAGGAGATCCTCTTCTTTCTCTCATCACTTCCTTGAAGATGCTCCACTCTGGAGCCTTGTTGCCTGAGGTCCTCTCACTGGTTCCCTACCTCCCCTGAGTTGTCCATCAGTAAAAAAGCTTACCATGACTACTTTTATTCTGTTTATTCTTCCCTACAAAATGCAAATGTGCTTGATCTTTCAAACTGTAGAGACTCAAACTGCCCTCTGCCACCCTGCTTTCCCTTGTAACTTTCCCCAGACCTCTTTTCCTGACTAACCTGCTGGGAGTTATATCATCACTTACTTGGCATAAGCAAACATTTGAGAATTAATAACATATTTTTTTCTTATTTTTAAAATGTTTTTCTTAGAATACATGTTATTTAGGATTGGGATCGGGAACCTCCAAGAATGACTTAAATAATACCGAGAGCTAAGATTGACCCTTCAGATTCTTCCCCACCCCCTTTCCCATGGTTAATATTTATTGGAGGGGAGGGGAAAGTAATGGTTGGGTCTCAGCTCCCTCTTAGTCATCTCTAGAAAGAGGGGGAATTATTTGGAATGCAAAAAAATCTGATATTCCTCAGTGCAACACCCCATTCTAATTATGGTAATTAAAGACCCTTACTGTATCACTCTGATGTGTGAGTTGATTCTGGAAATTCATATAGGAAGGCCATAAGCATCGGGCAGTCCCACTCTATGCACCCCATCTGAAGCCTGGAAGAGGCCTAAGAAATGTGTTCACATGATTTTATGTTTTAATGCAATTTGATCAAATAAGAATGTATGCATTTTCATATGTATGTTTTGGTGAATATATGCATGTTTGTGTATGTGTATGTATGTATGAGTGCACATGTGTGTATGTTTATGTATGTATATGTGTGTATGTGTATGTATGT